>JACJUY010004276.1:18136-29525 GCA_014220935.1 Platorchestia sp. MABIK | reverse complement strand
GGGGGGGAGGCTAATCACCTTTCCTACAAACATGGCGACGTTTGATGCTGTGGAACAACATGGATCCAACAATTGAGAGAAACTCGACATTTCTTAGTCCAAAGTGATTTTCATCGTGAAAGTGATTTTGAAATGTAGACTAATTGAAGTTGAAATGTAATTGATATGCAAATTTTAAATGAAAATGTATGAGCCATTTGTTCACCGAGGTCGTGAATACGGGCTGAGGCTCGTTAAATATTCATGCAGAGGCTTCAAGTAATGTATAGGTGTTTTAGGCCGTCTTACATCCTCTCTCAACGAAGCGAGAAACATATTCACGAGATTGTGCCGAGTTGTGTGTCGTTTGTGTGATGAATGTTCCAATGGGGTTTGTGCCTGTGACGCGCGTATAGGCCGCTCCAGCTCGGACACAAATGTTCCCGATGTGGCGCCTCTGGAATTTCTTCTAAAGCATTTAATGACCCAAATGTTCAGTTAGTTTTTATGCTTCTTTGTTCTTGTGCGCCTAGAACAAGGCAGGTAACTGTGATGCTAGGAAGCGTCCTCTCTCCGAGTTAACAGTCTGAAAGAATGTTTTTTAATGAGGCTCAACGATCGTTAAAAAAAAACATTCACACTTTAATCGGCTCAACGATCGTTAAATTGAATTTTATATACTTGTATGAAACTCGAGTCTAATTGTTATCCTAGATCTTTATATGTGAAGGTCTCATTAACTGCAATTTTTTATGCAAAGTGCTGAACGCCACACACATTTACTCCCTAGTATCTTGGTCTGCTCGGCCTGCTGCACGACGGCCAGCGCAATAACCAAAAGTCAGCCGTCAAAAAACAGAACCCAACAACCCTCTGGCTAAACTTAGGGTTAGGTATTTTTGTTGAGGGCCAACTTCCTGCAGCGATAAGTAACTTGTAATGAGAGCAAAAACCAAAGGCTAGCGACCAAGTTTCCATCCCAAGTTGGGGGCGAACAATCTAAGCAGCCTCGACAGGAGAATGCGATAACGATTCGTGCAGAGCAAACTTTCCGTACGAACGGAATGGGACACGACTACAAAACTTCCGGCACAACTTGTGCTGTAATTTTTACGAGATCGTCCAGGACTGCAGGACCAAATGCTGCTCTTTCTTCGTATCGTTCCGGGCGAAATAAAGTTCTTAACTTTGTCATAAAACAGCTAAAAGGAAATAGAATTTTGAGCCCAAAAGTTGTGCTCCTGTGTTGTCTTCGCCAGACTTAGGGAAAATTTTTAATTACGAAGATGTTGCAGTTTTTCCCTGCAGTCTTCAAAAAGGAACTCCTCCGCGCTCATTAGGAGATCTACAACGCATTCCGTATGTTAATACAGTAGCATTCTGTTAAGAAACATAGATTAGATAAAATTAAATGAGTGAGAATTTTTTACTTTAAGAACGCCGCGATTTTCTAGCCTCAAGAACCGTGATGCGTAATGTCACTTTTTCCGCAAAAATATCAAAAAAATCGGAAAAATACCATGAATAAAATATGTTTTAAAATGTATTTTACATATACTGTGTAAGTTCCATAACAATTGGATCATCAATAAAAAAAAGTGTGGCGTCGTAGCGTGATTAAAGTAAAGAATTGCAAGATAAGTTAGTTAAAGGCTTCCTAACCGCTAGAAAGGCGTTTCAAAGAGAAAAATATTAACGCACAATTAAGTATGGACTTGAGTGAAGGCGGAAAAAATTCTATTGCAACAAAAAGAAAGCCTATCAAACCTTTAGTGTTGGACCTCACATTTCCCCTTCAGGAGAGCTATTTCCAATGGAACAATAGTTGTTTCCCCCTGAGAAGTGAAGGCAACATAGCAAAGATACTCTTTATATACTTAAAAATGCCCACAAGAAATATTAATACATTATTTAAGTGATTGGTAATAGCGTATTTAATAATTAACAAAAGCATTAAGGAAAAATCACTGAAACATGACACATAATGGTTGAAAAATCGCTAAAAGAAGGCGTACTTTATAGATGAACATCATTGATGCCTAAAAAACATGGGCATTGCTCGAGTAAGTAAAATCTTCCGTTGACAACAGTAGAATCAGTCGGATTTTTTAGAGTGCTCGTAACACACGCGCCTATAATAGTTAGTTAAGGCTATTATTATATGAAGGTCATTTATTACAACCGTTTCAATGCTTAGACAACAGCGCTTCGGCAGTAATGAGACTAAATTACGTTCTTTAAATAGCCTTGACAAAATTAATTTAATCCAACAAACTCTGCCCACGGTCGAACAGATTCATCTTCAAATAATCGAGTGAACCGTTTATACATTTGACCTGAGGAACCCTTTAGACGACTTGACTAACATTTCACATTCCATCATAGCCGCACTCTGGGCGCGTATTGTGCTTCTGTCAGTGCAAGTTCAAGCACAGAAAAAGACGCCGGCATCAGACGGAGTCAGTTGCCACTGTGCATTGTCTGTCATTTTGCGTTGTATCACCGTCGTGTGTTTTGTCAATTGACAATTTGATGGTGAAGTTATAGGGAGCTTCAGGCAACCAAGTCTCTTCAAGTTTGCCGGGCATGCACGTGAGTCTTGAAACGAGTGTACTTGACGATATAAACTTTGTGTTCCAGTGAAGTGAAGACTCCACATCATTTGACTTGCGTAGGGGAGAACAGGGTCAATATTGATTTTAGGCCTTTCACGGAAATTAATAATTCCGTTCCGAAGAATCACTAAAGGAACACATTTAAAAACGTTTTACATGAATGACATTCTGCTCGCTGATGCATTATTTTCGAGTTATTCAACTTTGAAGTTACACGAACGTCGTATATAAAGTGAAGGAACGCACACGTAAATATGCTGGGTCAATATTGATTTTAGGCCTTTCCCGGAAATTAATAATTCCATTCCAAAGAATCACTAAAGGAACACATTTAAAAACGTTTCACACGATTGACATTCTGCTCGGTGATGCGTTATTTTTGAGATATAACAATAATTACGCTCAGATAGGAATAACATTGTATGGTCGGTTGCTTAGTCGCCGCATTGTTGGGTGACGCCCACTTTTCGGGCGGAACACGCCCACTTCTGGGCGCGCAAACAACAGCGTCGGCTTGGGCAAGTTAAGGTAAGCTATTTTAGGTTGATTTATGATATTTCAGGTTGGTTTATTTAACTAATCTACCATAACTTACCCTAACCTCTCCCATCGTTACGTTAATACCGTATTACAGCATATTTACGCGTCCGTTCCTTCACTTTTATATACGAAGTTCGTATAACTTCAAAGTTGAATAACTCGAAATTAACGCATCAGCGAACAGAATGTCATTCATGTAAAACGTTTTTAAATGGGTTCCTTTAGTGATTCATGGGAACGGAATTATTAATTTCCGTGAAAGGCCTAAAATCAATATTGACCGGTTATTCTTACCTGAACGTAATTCATGTTATATCTCGAAAATTAGACATCAGTGAGCAGCATGTCATTCATGTAAAACGTTCTTAAATGGGGTCCTTTAATGATTCTTGGGAACCAAGTTTCTAAATTCCGTAAGCGCATTAAATTAAAATTTGACTGATTATTTAAACAGAAAGGAAATGGGATGTTTTCTTTGAATAAACAACTTTAAAAATTATTGGACGTATCTCCATTGCTCTCAGAACGTATTTAAGGTTTGGATTTTCGACAAATTGTGACTCTTATTTTAGTCACTAGAATTTTTCATGTTTTTGGATGTTTAGAGAGTTCAGGTTATGAATGCATACAACGGCTAGAAGTACATATGAGATTTTTGGAAGTACTGAATTCTTCAAATTGATAAGGTTTTTATGCATTATTGTTTCAATAGTATACAATACCAAACGGGACGTCAAATGTTTGTAATAAAGCGATTAATAACTTTCGAGGACTTCTATCTTTCGTGGGCACTTGGTCCTGTTATAATTCTTGATAATCACCCCTGAAATTCAGCCCGAGATTTAATTCGTACTATTTTGTAATCGTTGATATTATTGGAAGTATGGTAGGTGGAAATTGTGCATTTTGCAACTAAAGCCGAGCAATCAACATCTCGTAAATTTTAAACTAGATTTCCGTGTATACATAACAGGTTGGTACCTGTGAATCTGCTCGAAGAAGTCTCTTCACCTCACTGTAAAATTTTTCAGTTTCTGGAGGAATGATGCTGACGCAAAGTATTCCTAAGAGTCACGAACGCATAAAAGCTGTCGCAAAAAGACTAATAAAGCAATTTACCATCCAAAGAACAGTGATAAAGTGAGAAATATTTCCGGAGATTTTATAGGAAAAGTTAGCAAATTGGATTTTAAAACTCCTTAGATAATTATTGAATCCTTTTTTATGGATGTAATGTATGTAAAACGTTTTTCTCATAATGTTCAATCACGTGCGAGGAACGTGATAAAAATGGTTTCTTTGTTTACCACCGGACACTAATCGATTTCGCAACTTTTGTTGCTTGTATAATGGTAATCAGATCAAAATATACCACTTTTCTATTATGCACTTTCGATCGTAAATCAGTATTTAACCAGTTATAGTAGTATTTTGATTTTCGTTTTTTCATGGCTGGAATGAACGTTACGTTAGGTTGGGTTGGTTAGCTTAGACGATCTTATTTGAACAATTGCACTAACCTTGAAATGCAATTGCTTCATCATTCTTTTCTATTAATTTAATGATAGTTCTAAAATAATTCGATTTTGCTAATGATAAGTACACATCAGGGCAGCCATGGCGTCGGACTGAACTTGACTGAATCCTGAATCATGGCGTCACTCGCGATTAGAGTCTTGTCGTAAAGATTTGCATAAAAATGTCTCCCATTTGTTAAGAAAAAATAACAGTTAAAACATTCTACTGATCCGACCAAAATCCCGTTCTAAATAATCTCAAGTGTTGAGTTAGGGTTCGCTAGACATTATTTAATGAAAACCTACCACAGTATTCTTGTCTACAGCGAATAGGCTTACATGTAGAAATAAATTTGAGCGGTTGTTCATCAAACGATGTGTGGAGAATATGCGAGGTGATTGCTTTACAAATCCTTTTCACAGGTGACACTGATTTTAATTTATTTGCCATTGTAGGATACTGGAACGTAGGACGCACTCGAGTAGAATTGAATATTTTTCCAAAGCTGTGATGCAGTGTTCTAACTTTATTGTTTGGTTTATACATACATCCGATTAAAAATTTAATACTAACGGATCACGGAACGTTTAGTGAATGCAATGGTCACGATTTTCAAGCCCCAGTTGTTTTCATTGAAATGAGTCATATTCTGCTGGGTTCAACTGACGTTTGTAATGCTCAGTCAATTTGTAAATAATTTTTTTTTTCAAAGAAACTCGAAGCTGAGAGTGGCTACGTGCGTGATGGAAACATCAGGATAATAAAGCCCGGGGAAATGTGTGAGGTCCGGTGCTAAAAGTTAGGTAGGCTTCCCTTTTGATGAAATAAGAGGTGTTTGTTTGTTGTGGAGCATCTTTTTTGTTTCATTGCAGTTCTGTTCTTTAGCACCTACTACTGTCTTCTTCGACTTTTATCTTGTTTCCAAACCTTCCTTTACTTACTGTTTCTATGCGCACGGGATTCGTGAGGATATTTGGGGCAAAAGGTCGATCGTTTAGTTTGAGCTAAGCTATGTAGACCAACGAGGTGTTGTAGTATATTATTCTTTATGACAGACGATTCTTTATGACAGTCGAAGTGACATATGTGCCGTTCGCCGTCAGTTCTTAAACAGTTCAATTTTTTTATTGGCTGGGGAGAGCTTATCCTGCTGTTGAGCTCACAAAACTCGGAGCTTTTGGTCGTCGGTCAGACGGATTCTTTCTGGTAATGAGGTCCAGCCGAATTTTTTTTAAGAAGAATTGCATGATCGCGTCTTTTGACACTACGTTTGTCCACCACTTTGAGGTTTGTACATTTTTGCTATTCTTTTTGAAGATACTGAGGTGATCCAGATTATACTGCAATGGTCCAAAACGGTCTTCAGACTGAATCATGAATAATCTAACGTTTTCGTTACCTGCGTTCTTAATACGCTGAAACATTGAGGCTTTGCTAGTTATGTCGCATATCGTTTGCACGTGTCGTTTGAAAATACCACGTTTGTTAGCACGTTGATTGCGATGGGTTAAACTGAAGTTCAACATTCAACTCGAATTTAAAGTCAAAAGTGACTAGCAATTTTTTAAATACCAATCATTAACTGGGTCCATTGAATACCAACGATTTAAAAAACATTGTTAGAATTTTCCAAACCACCCATCGATCGGCCGTTTCGCAGCAGGAAAACCTAAGCACGACCACCGATGGGTCGTATCGCAAGCTACGTGTCAACACTTTCACTGCCGATTTACCACTAGGGAAATTTCTCATTTACGTATCGGTATGAATGAACAGCATTTCAATTATTTCAACATTTTTTTTAGAAGAGATTTAAGCATACGAGGTAAAATATGCCGTTAAATTTTCACACATAGGAAAGATACAATTGTTTTCGAGCAGTAAAGTCGTTTTTCAAACTCTGCTCCTTACAACCTAACTCAATATTAGACCACTGGATGCAGATGTGCGTCCAGCGGCAGCGAACGCGTTAAACACTTAAATTCTTTACTTTATCGAATGAGTCGATTGCATCGTTTCCGAACGTCGGTGTGAGTTTTGGTGATAGGATTCTTTAATTAAAAAAAAATGATGCATCGCGTAAAACTTGCTTCATGTTTGAGGCCATTTTGGTCGTAACACTATTTTAGGTTTTACAGAAGGCTTTTAGCGTTGACTCCCCTCAGGGGGATACAACTATTGTATCTTTGGGAATTAGCGCTCCCTGGAAGAAAAATCTGCGGGGGCCCGAACTGAGAGTTAGGTAGGCCTTTTTTTCAAATAGTTTTATTGTATTAAAGGACCACCTCTTTTCTGTTCACCGCGGTCGTGTTTTTTAGCACCTTTTGCTCTATTTTATTCTTCAACTTTTATTTTGTTTCATAAACTTCTTTCTCGATTTAGTGTTTCTATACCCCTTCTGCATAAATTCCGCGTTCCCTCATCTCCATACTAAATGGTGCCTTCCTCCTTCCTCTCTTCGCAACGCTTTTTTTTGTAGCGGTTAGGGAGGCTTAAAGCTAACATATGATCTAATCTTTAGCGTTCACTTGCTTATTTTAAATCAGCTGCCGTACTTGTCATGGGTATAGCAGTACACGTAAATTTTGCCGTTTTTGTGTATGCTCAGTCTACCGTGCTGACGTACATGGCGGGTCTAAGTTGGTATTGGCGAGACGTACAGCGCTCTGCTGCACATCAAAACGCACAGGAATAAAAGATTTTTTTTTGCTACAGTTCTGTAGTAGCCCAGTTGCAAATAAAGTTGGGGATTGTTCGCACAGGAAGAAAACGTGTGGTCCCGAGCTGTCTACTGTTGGTAGGTCTTCATTTTCGTTGATAAAATGATTTTTTTTTCCTTTCGACCATCTTTTTTTCGGTTCACTGCTGTTCTGTTTGCAATCTCCTCTGACCTCGAATTTTTTTCCTGTTTCATAACCTTGTTTCATGTTACTGTTTCTATCCACAGGGAATCTTGTGCGGGGAACATACATTGAACAAATGTTCTGCATTCATTTAACTTCACATTAAATGGTACATTCGTCCTTCCTCTCTTTATCCCTTTGGATGCTGACGGTTACTCTAGTGCCAAGATGGCTAGTGCTTTCAGTTTAGCGCATCTAACGTAATTTTAAAGTAATTTAACTTATAAGGGGATATTTTGAATGAAAAAAATTAGGGAAATTAATCCTCGTCAGTGTGTGGCGGCACCAGAAGGGAGTGTTGCTGGTGTCTGTCCTCGTCAGTGTATGGCAGCACTAGAAGGGCGTGTTGCTGGTGTCTGTCCTCGTCAGTGCGCCTCAGGAACAAGCTCAACTCGGCGGGCACGCTAGTTACCTGCCGCAGAATCAGCAACAATCGCTACGAGTTGTAGGTTTAGCTCTGTAGTTACGTGGGGCTTCTCTTTCGATTTTCATTTGTCTTCCTCACTGGGCACGTCGGAGTACAATGCAATTGACCTGCTCGAGTGCTTTCGCTTCCATCATTTTAGTTTTCATCGAGATGCTTACGCCTCCTTTCGCCAGCTGTGCTGGTTGTCGCAATCAAACTGTTACAGCATAATGATAGTACAACTTGATATTAGATGTCACCTGATTTTTCTGAGACTTACTCGCCAAAGAAGAAATCGGTCGAATGTGGAATAAATAGATGTGAAATAATAAATAAATGAATAAATCAAAATCGAATTGGCCTGGAGTTAAAGTGTTGAAGTTTCGCCTAGACGGTTTGTTCTGCTCAGATGGCACAACCACCGTGTAGTGATAATCTCGTGCGCCTCACTAATAACTCAACGCAAGATCTGCACGCTCAAGCATCACTTGCCTCTCCTGACTCGGGATTGCATTTCAGAGAGAAGCTTTGCTCTGCTCTGCCTGAGGCCGGGAGAGCTCAACGCGACATGTGGACTTGGTGAGAGGCGTTGGAATATGGTCTCCGCTGTGGGGACTTTGCGCTCTCCGTCCTCGGCCAGGTAGGACGTGTGTGTGTGGGACGTGAAGTGTGAGAATATCTCCCCACTTGACTTGGTTGCATTTGCTGTGTTCATCTTACTCTGTATTCCCGCGTCTGGGAAACGCTTCACTTTCCTCTGCCCCACCAGCGGCGGCTGCACACAGCGTCACGTGCCTGAGAGCTGTTGCTCAACCCATGCTAACGCTTATTTTTCTTTGTAAACCTGCATACTTGAGCAGAAGCTGTTTAGGATCTTGATTTTGGACGAGTATTCTCGCAAACACCATGGGGAAGAAATTAGGTTCCGAGCTGAATGTTACGCTCGCCTTCTTTGTGTTGAGATTGGAAAGTTTTCTGTTTTATGGACCATCTTATATTTCCCGTTCTTTTATTAACGCCTGTTACTTTCGTGTTCAACTCTAACTTAGCTTCATAAACTTCTCTGAATATCGCCGTGGATCAGCATAAATTGAGGAATCATTCTCTGAAGGATTAGCAAAAATTGAGGCCAATTTTTTAACACATCAAAAAATTGCAATTGATAACATTATCCTCT
The DNA here is from genome assembly GCA_014220935.1 of Platorchestia sp. MABIK. NCBI lineage: Eukaryota > Metazoa > Arthropoda > Malacostraca > Amphipoda > Talitridae > Platorchestia > Platorchestia sp. MABIK. The sequence continues at coordinate 20,387 of JACJUY010004276.1, read as the reverse complement.
CCTTCGTCTATTACTACTACTACTACTACTACTACTTTGTGCATGTTTTATAATCATTTATTGCATGATGACTACTATGTGCAGGGTCAAAATAGCGTTCATAGTAAAATAACATTTTTGCGATAAATGCCATTTTTATTAGCATTTATAGTCGTCATGGCATTAACAGAATAAATACTAGAAATTCGAGCCCTACTTATGACTCTCATACACAACCATGAAAGGTGTGACGATAATCTTCTTTAACTAGTTGTTGAATTTTTCCGACCTTCTCATGTCCCGGTCCCCTCAGGGGGATACAATTATTGTATCTATGGGAATTAGCGCTCCCAGGGGGGCAATGTGAGGGCCCGAGCTAACGGTTAGGTAGGCTTTCATTTTGTTAAAATAACATAGGTTTTTGTTTTGTTACGGACCAACTTTTTTCGGTTCACTGCTGTCCTGTTTTTTCAACACCTACTACTTTCTTCTTCTACTTTGCTCTTGTTTCATGAACTTCTTTCTTATCTTACTGTTTCTATGCCCTTTCTGCATGGATTCCACGTTCCCTTAACTCCATACTAAATGGTGCCTTCTTCCTTCCTCTCTTTGGATCGCCTTTGTTGCGGATAGGGAGGCTTAAACTAACTAATAATCTAATATCATATCCCGGTGGATGATCATCAGCGCGTGAAGTTCTGGCGTTTACACACCAAAGTATTCGTACCCCTCATCGTTGTCTCCATCATTTGAATGAAACCTTTAATAAGCTACTTTCTCTTATAATGCTTCTATTGAAGGTTTCGGAGGCTTTCGAAAAGGAATGGCTTATATGGAGTTTTAATAAATTGAAGTAAAAATGTAAACAAAACGAGCGTATACGTCATGTTCATGTTCATTGGTGTCCAGTTTCTTGTACTGAAAAAAACTACTAAATTAATGATGCTATTGTAGTAACATGTGAATTTAGTTCAACCATTTGTACTCCAAAACTCAAATAGTTTCATTTGATTTGGAATACATTTTCACAAACCTAAATTTATCACTTGAGAAAACTTTGAAGACTGCAAGTCGAAGCGTTGCGAAAGTCAGTAGGCCTTTTATTGTTGAAATGTCAATGCTCTTGTTTTTCTAGCAATACTTCCTTTATTGTCCCAGTACGTTTAGCACTATAACAATCCTCTTACTATTATAGCAGACCTGACAGCAACAAAGCAATGGTTTCATTGTTGTAGGTTTCATTACTGGAGCAGTGTCCCCTCAGGAGCATGAAATATTTGTACGAAATGTCGCTGCCAGAAGGAAGATGAAACCCGAACGTATGGGCAGGTAGACCTTGGTTCTGTTGAAATAAAATAGGTTCGTGTTTTGTTGTGGACAACTTTTCCTCGGTTTACTATTGTAATTTTATTCAGTATTTACCACGTAAGGAAGGGCCTAGGTAGTTATTCCTTTTTTTCTTTGATTTTTTTTTCAGTCTTGTTTCCCTCCCTACAGAATATCTTTTCATTGCACTTCTGCCTTCCTCGCCGTACCCTCACCACAACGAGGTAAGAGAAACAATTTGAAAACTTTGACGATTCTTATAACAGTTCGTAGAGTTAACTTCACCACAAATGAAACATCAGTCAGTACGGTGGCTAATTGGTAATTGGTCAAAAGCACTTCATTGTTGGCCAGTTCGTGCAATCACGTCAAACAGCCATGGCGCGGTGAGGACAGGACGGGTACTTTCTGGTGGCTACTCACACACACCGTCAAGACTGACGGCGTATTTCCTAGTTGGATTTGCAATCATGAAACTAGTTTCTACAAACGAGCTGTTATAATGCGCACTTTTTCACAAACTGGGTCATACGTTTTGTTGCATCATAATAGCTCCGGGGAAGCCATATATGAATGAGATGAAGTTCAAAAACCTGACGTAAGTGATCATGTAGTACCTTGTTGTTCAGTTTCGAGGGACTAGGGATGGACGCACCAGGCAAAGAACGCGTTTGCAAAGAGCTTTCTTAGCGCCAACGGCGAGAGGCTGAGGAGCCGCTTCCGTAAACTCGGACTCGAGCATCAGCTTTCCCATCTGTTCTCTTCTGACGAGCTTTGGTGAGCAAGGCGATTTTTATTGATCGAAGTGCCGCTCTCGCACCAGGGGCCTCTTGGTCATATCGTGTGGTGATGGTAACTCGCACTTTGGATGATTGCCTCGATTTTTGATTCTTGAACTCGTAACAAAAGCTGTCATTACTTTGCTTGCTTTCAATAACCCCCCCCC
>JACJUY010004275.1:0-66386 GCA_014220935.1 Platorchestia sp. MABIK | reverse complement strand
TTACCCTGTTTTTAGGGAGAAAGATTGTGTTCAAGTTCGTGTTCGCGCGAGTGGTCGAAATTTGGCGCGCCGGTCAACATAAGAGATCTTGGAAGGGCATTGAGCTCTGAGCATATTGACGTAAGTAGCAATATCCTAACAAAATTAAACGATAACGTTCGTATATGCAGAAATAAAGACCGTACTCACAAAGTTTGTTTTAATTTAAATTCTACTTTAGAACTGGTTTCAATATTTTACATCATGAGTACAAGTGTATAAAATTAAAGAGCTAGACGAACACAAATTGGCGCGAATTATCCGTAGATTAAATTGGCAATCCGGGTCAACCATTGAAAAGAGGGAAAGTAAATGATAGTAACATCCACCGTAGACTTAAAATTTAATAAAACTTGGAATTATTTAAAATATATGAACAAATGTTCTTCTTCCGTCGTCAGTTAAAAAACTTTTGACAAACTTTTCGCATGGAAACACTTTCATTTTTTTTACTTAAACGCTTACAATTTTTGACAATAATGTCAAACATCGAATTTTTCAAAGCAAATTTAACTAAAGTATATTTATAATATTTTAAGCCTTACTGCAGGAAAAAATAGCAATTGTTTGAATTTCTGGAATAATCACTTGGTGGCAACACTGAAAGAAGATGGCGCCTACTACTATTGCGAGTGTTAGTAAATAATAGATGATAATATTAATCAGAAAAAGTCTCGATGCAGTGTTTGTATTTTTCATTGCATTATTTCGTAGAGTCTAGTCCTCGTGTTTATAGTGAAACTGAATATACTTTCATGCATAATAGGAATATGCGGCTGCACTCCTCAAAATTCGGAAGAATTATTTTTTTGGTCTTCTGACGTTTTCGCGCTAGAATTTTTACAAATGAACTTACATAGTGAATAAACCAAATGTAACTTTCTGTGGTAATCTTTACTACATGATGTAATATGGCCTATATAGCCTAACTACTCTTGGTGATGCTACTTGGCATCCGTAACGCCAGTACCAAAGACCAAGTGTTGAATGTAGGTATAATTGAAGTCCGTGATGTGTTTTTCCAGGTTAAGTAAAGGATAGAGTGATACCCTAAGCACCCACAAAAATATTTACAACAGCTAATTGACTATTTGACAATACGTTAGTGAGTCAGAAAATGTAATCTGACTATACCTACTACCTTTTTTAGTGGCAGAATAACGTTTTACTATGGTAAAAGATTTTTTCATTCAAATGCAATTAATTAATTAAGCTGCTTCAGAATTTTTACTTATTTGAATGTTTAGAAAAATCATCCAATTACAGTACCTGTTATCTGTGTGCATATGCAATTTACACACTGTTTGATGCTTTTAAAAACTCTGTCCATTCAAGCTATGTGTGCAGCTTCTTGTTAAAAACTACTATTCTAATACTGTATGTATTTAGCACATTGAGAAAAAAGTTTGGATGATAGATTAATGCAATGAAAATTAATTTTGTTGGAGTTAATTGATAGGTGAAGAGGGAAAATCTGTAAGTTTTGGAATTCAAAAAAAATGTCTTTTATAACAGGGCAAGGAGTAATAACTAATGGAGAAACTGTCTGTTCTTGACAAAAAACAGCCTTGTTTCATCTACCATTTTTCTAACTAAAAGCATCTTTTAAACAATCTGTTCAAAATTTCATCCTACACCCAATTCATTGAAATTAAGATGTTGGTTTAGCGGGCGTGATTTGTTGGTTGGTAAATGCTTGAGCATACTACGTGTCTGATATAGCAACATGATCCTGCTCCAGATTATGATTTTGTTTTTTGCTGGAGCACCAACCACACTCTCTATCATTATGTCTGCCCTGCCTGTGCAAGTACAAAAACAGCATTGAAAAAAAGGAACTTTTTTTGTTGATTTATTTGAAAACATGATAATTAATGATAAAAGGCTAAATGATAATTGATATTTAAAGTGTCACTTGCACAGCCTGAGATGTGTTCAGAATCATCATGGCTAATTAATCAACAATGAATTACATTCAAAGTTTTCAAGAATGTATCTTAGAATTAGTTGACTACAAGATAAAGTTAATAAATGAAATAGTTTATATGAAAAGTTCTATAGTAACAGTAGTTGTTGAGTTTAAATCTCTCAACCTAATTATTTGTGGGATACTTGCCTCAGTTGTAACATTTTGTAATTAATCATATGTGTGCTATATTTTTCAGCCTTAAAATGGTAAAGTTAGATTTCCATTGTGAATTCATATAATAAGATATTTAATTACTGTTCTTCAATTCATATAAATTTTGTATGGTTTTTAATCTTTTATATTGATAGTGGTGCTGTGTAAATGAATCATGGCTACAGACAACAATCATGACAATGATGAAGCTGAAGTGCAGCCAGCAAAAAGGCCACGCTTGGAAGAGTCCACAAAAAAAGAAACAAACTCTGAGGATTTTGATGGTAAGTGTTTTTCACTTTTTCTTGTGATCAATTACTTCATTTCTTTAACACTGACAGCGACGTGTGCCACTGCTGGTACACAGAGGTAATTTTCATAATGCTGCTAATCGACCAGTAGTCACAAACTCAATTTTCATAAATATTTAGTCAATACTAAATGAAGGCATGATCCAGTTTATGTTTGGTATTTTTAAAATAGTTTACTACATTTGACTTTAAATGTGTTTGGTGTGAACTTAACATTTAGTTGCTGCAGTCAAAATGTTAAATAAAATGTAATTCTTAATTTATTGGAAAAACCTTTGTTAGAGCTTAGCTTTCATTCACAGTACTTACAGTACATCTTCTAGTTTTTTGCTGCCATAAATAATTTTTTTATTCCCATCATGGTGCATGTAATGAGTAATAGATTAAAAAGTATAGATTGAGCTAGTCATGCAATGGGAATTCGCTATCTTAGGATAGAATTTTGTTAGGCAACCTGAGCCATAGTCATCACAACTTATATATATTATGCCCATTTTGTTTCTCTGCCTTCTTTTCTACTTTTTCTTAGTTATTTTTCTTTTTCCTTCTTGACTTGCTCATTCTATAAGCAGGAAATTCTGTGTGGAGAGACTGTATGCACAAATTCCCATTGTCTTCAGCCTAAACTGTATGGGTGCTTCTTTGAGATCATCTTTGTTGTGGCTAGAGTGTTTTAAGCTAACTTACAATAGAAGCTGTTCTATTCCACCCTATCAAATTCAAACCTCATAATAATAGTCATACTTTACGTTCATTGTAAGTGAGAAGATTATTACTGTGCATCATCTTCTGGGAGGGTTTTGTACATTCATTTTTGTATTTAATGGGCAGAAAATAAAGACCCACTTTTCTTTAGTTGTGTGATAAAATTGCTCATTACATTTGAATTCAAACTTAGGCTATGACAGGTAGATGTTTGTTGGATTTAATTGAGACATTTTTTTTTTAGCTTTCATTTACTTCATCACCTTAACTTCTCTTTGAAGGTCCCAGTCATTCATTGAAAGTTGAAATACTGTTGTAGTTGAATGCTACTGTTTTGTCTATTACGTAACATGACCATAATTATCTTTAAATGTCAACAGTAGTAATGATTCATTTTGTGATTGATTACATTGTACTCAAATCTATATCCTCATCAGTCATAAATTTAATTTGTTGTTATGATTAGGCGGCTTAACTCGGGAGTTAGCCCCGTTGGTGAAATATTCGATAACTAAACCTCCCACTAGATGGCGCNNACACGTGGCGCCACCTAGCGGCAGGTTTAGTTATTATAACCAACGGGGCTAACTCCCGAGAAACCCCGATTAGGCATCAATTTTTAACCGTTGCAAAACACAAATTCAATGAGTATATTTGCTATTTAACTTTGTTCTTGAGTTGAATCATGAGAGTTATCAGAAGCTCGGTACTAAATTTCCTTTCGTTTATCAGGCAGTCGTCGTCGTTCAACCCGATCAGTCCAGCGCTACGGACGCCAAGAGGAAGAGACGACTGTTGTCTCAGAAGGAGAAGAAGCTGATGATCCAGACTTTGGTCAACTTTCTGACTCAGATGATGACCCAGACTTTGCACCCAGTGAAAATAAGAAGGTTCGTCTCAATGGGAGACTTGAATTAGTAGCTGGCTCTCTACACCAGTTCAAAAGAGCCATAGTTTGTATTTTCAGGGCTTTACAAGCTTGTAACATTGTGTTTGAATGTGCTGCAAATGCTTTTTAAAAGCTTAAGATTAGCACATTAACCCTTTAGATGGTTTTTGTACTATCAAAGTTTGCTGTTAATAATTGTGTCAAGTCTTCAGAACTTGACTGAGGAAGGGGTCAAATGCTAAAGCAGAATGTATATCTCTCACAATGTAAACTTCTTGGAAGGTAAATGTTAAAATTGTAGCAAGTTGTAATTGCCAAATTCAAAAATCATAATGAAAACAGACAGATACAAAGCCTTGTTTAGTTGAAAACTCATTTTCATTTTCATCTGGGCAGCTCAGCTAGTGCATTAATATTGTAAATTGTTGAATCAGCTTTTTAGTTATGAAATACAACCAGCAAATGAAGGAGACTAACATAAGTTCATTTTACAGAACAGTGTGGTCATCTCGCTATATGAGTCCCTATTAACTTTAAGTAGATTTCAAGCTGATTTTAGGTTTATAATTTACTAATTGATGTTTTGAATTGATGCAAACTTACTATCTTCTTGTGCACTGTTCATGATGTTAGTTAAATGTTGCTCATGAGCTGACATAGATTTTAATGATGAATAATAGCGCTCAAAAATATATGAAAATATTTGAACAATTTTTTTTTTAGTTTGTTTATTTATTTTTGATTGGATGTTTGGACTGAAATAATTTTTCATCAGAATTTCGATTTCTAAGCATTGTTATCTTTCAGGAGAGCGCCAGCCTCCCAGATTTTTCATTCAGAGGTCGTGGACGTGGTCGTGGTAGGGGAAAAGGACGTGGAAGAGGTGCGTTTTTTTTATTTGACGATAGTTTATAAAGTGCATAAATTGCGTTTAATTCTAATTATTCAGGGTTACCTTCCAGTAACCTGCATATGAGCATGCAAAAAATATTTACAAGAATTTAATTTGTCTAGGTATTTGTGTGGATCTTTAAAACCCACCCTGTTGAATTGCTGCATACATTAGCTTTTTCTTCATCTAGCAAAGCAACCACTTGTGACTTTTTTCCGGCAGAGAGAAGTAGGCATTACTCCGCACTGTTCACTCTCAATAAAGTTGCGTGTGGCATCAGTAGCAAGGAATTCTTCTTGAGTACATGGGATGTAGTTTTTGAAACTTGTTACTAATTCCTGACTTACCATTTTCTGCAATCAATTCATTTTTTTTTTTAAACTGTGTTAGACATTTTTGCCACTTCTTTTCAAAATTTCTTCATCACTTGAAGCATCTTGGATTGCAAAATAGAAAATTACTTGTTTTTTGTAAAATTCGTGATATCTAATTATGGTGAAGTTATGAAAAATTTCACAGCTTAGGATGTGATTGCTGAAGTGACAAATAGAATTGAAAGAAATTGACCTAATTGAGCCTTTTTTATGTGTTTGCTGACTTCAACATATCTAGATCTGCTATCATGCTGTTTCTATCTTTAAGAATAAATACCATGAAATTTCGAATTGGTTAGTTTTTAAGTATGGAAATCTTGCATTGAAGTTGTGATGATATGAGTGTTAGGTTATAACTCAGAGAGAGAGAGAGAGAAAGAATAGTGCAGTTAGAAATAGCTACAGTAATGATTTTCCCTTAGTAACTTTTATGCTCAAATCGCTCATCAAAGAATTTAGTTTAGTGAAGTGAAATGATTTCAGGCAGTCACATGTTGTATATGTATTTATTTTTGTTATTCAACAAAATTTGAGAAGCTGGATATTACTGCACAACTTCATGCTATGGCATCTGAGGCATCTGTGGCCCAATTGATCTGGCTTCTTTAGCCCTTCTAATTTTGTGGATTATTTCCTATAGTCGCCATCCTCCTGAATGGAAGCTAAAGTGCCATGATTCACATTTTTACTGTTACAATTAACCCTTTAACGTCAGCATTGTTATACTTGTATTACCGTTATTACAACCACCATAATTAGACTTAAACTCAGGCATCAGGTAGTGACCGACATTAGAATGAGGACGGAGCTGCTACTTGGCAGTGAGTTCCAAAGAACACACTAGGGAACAAATTTAACAAGGAATACAATACATTCGGGCTATTTTCAAAAATGGACCAAAAAAGGCATTAAGGGATTAAGCATGACCTGTTTCATTTCCATGTTTTGATATGAAACCTTGTTACCATCTATGCCTTTGTTGTGTTGTCTAGATGCAGTACAACACTATCCATTTGCATCTGCTCTTCATTCTGTGATGCTGTGGACGTTCACCTCTTACCGTATTGTGGTGTTTGTTGGTTTATTACTGGAATACCAGGAATTTGCCTCTTCTATATTCCAGGAATTGGCCTCTTCCATATTCCAGGAATCGGCCTCTTCCATAATACAGGAATCGGCCTCTTCCATAATACAGGAATTGGCCTCTTCCATTAAACAGGAATTGGCCTCTTCCATTAAACAGGAATTGGCCTCTTCCATTAAACAGGAATTGGCCTCTTCCATTAAACAGGAATTGGCCTCTTCCATTAAACAGGAATTGGCCTCATCCATATTCCACAAAATGGCCTTTTTTTTTAGCCATGTTCGTGCGTGACGGACGATATTGTTTCATTTGTGATATCGTTGTGTTCATTGTGAAGTGTTCTGTTGGAAAGGTCGCGGTGGGAGCGGAGCTGGGAAGCGACAGGGCGTCGAGAACAGCGCTGCTGTGAGAGGGGGCGCCGTGAAGAAGAAGGTTGCCTCTCCTTCCAACACGTCTCAGGTCAAGAGAAGGGGCAGACCTCTTATGTACTTCAATAGCATGACTTCTTGCTCATCTCCCTCCGACCAAACAGCATTCGACAACGTAATCGCTTGCTCTTGCTCCTTCCTGTATTCTTGCTTTTTTTTCTTTACGCCTTTTTTCTCTTTTTGCCTGCTTTTTATATCTTGGTTGGCTTTTCGTTTGTGCATGTTGACCTGCCTTGTGTCTTTTAGTTTAATTTGATCTTTTATTGATGGGACAATTTCTTTTATTTGTTGTTAACAACTGATAACTTTATTTTTAATTTTCATTTGTAGTTAGTTTTATAATTTACTAGTTTTTTAACTTTGTTGGAATTGTTTTTACTTAGATTTGTTTCTTGCAATTGATTTAATTTTAAACGTTACGTGTAATTAAATTTTCTTTCATGATTTTAAGTGTTTTCAATATTACTCATTTATTTCAATTAATTTTACGTATAAAGGAAATGAAAGGTTGTACTTTAGTGACCATGTTCAGTTGCAACCGCAATGAAGACGTAATGGGTATAGTAATGACGAGGATGTTTTGAATATTCATGAGCTATATTTTGAAGACGGAATTTGAAACACAACTAGACAGCTGATTTTCTGTTCGCGTATTGTCGAGTTGAGTTTTAAAATTCTATCTTCATTGTGGCATCCATTAGTTTCTGCCTAAGTTTTCAACCAGGTAGTGATGTGATACCTTGTTAGCATCAATGCCTTTGTTGTGTTGTCTGGACTCAGCACAACACTATTCAGTTCAGCTGCTCTTCATTCTGCGGACGTTCTTCTCTTCTTACCGTAGCGTAGTGTTGGTTAGTTCATTACTGGAATACCAAAAAATTTCCTCTTCCAAATTCCAGGAATTGGCCTCTTTGTAGCAATGTTTTTGCGTGACTGACGAGTTAATATCTAATTGTTCATGCCAGTAGGGATTTTTTATCCTTCTAATCTTTTTGTGAGCTTGTGAGTACATTTGCCCTTAAATGATGAAAGCCATCATTGTATTACGATTTTTTGTTTGTGTGAGTTTTGAAACGTTTTAAAAAAGTACATTCCAATTCTCAGTTTGAAATTTAAAAAGATACTTGATAACATAGTCGAGTGGTGTCTTGTGTTTCTGCCTGGACACCTGAGTCACCACAGGAAAGGTTCTACCTTGCAAACGAGCTTTGAAGTACTTCATCAAAACTTGATGCTTATTAGAGATCTACATTGAAGTTCTGCACCAAAACTTGATACACATTAGAGATCCATTTCTGCATTAGTGTAACTCCATTCATCATTACTGTGCAGACCAAGAACACTTCTTCAACAACGACGGATACGAGCGGCGACCAGCCAAAGCAAGACAACAACAACAAAGGTGAAGCAACGGACGGCGGGAGCAGAGGCAGGAGTGCCCTCAGCGGAGCCGCCACTTCCTTCATGATGTCCCCTTCTAAGTTGAGCTCCGCAGTCAACTACCCCACCCTCAAACGACAGACTCAGGTCAGTGCGTACTGGTCTGTGCTACCTGCCCTCCTACACCACATGCGACTTGGTGGCGGATCGAATTTGTGTTCACTAGTGAGAGACTTCCTGGAGTGTTGCGCCTTAGTGTTTACTAGTATGAGACTTCCTGGAGTGTTGCGCCTTAGTGTTTACTAGTATGAGACTTAGTGGCGTGTTGCAACTTTGTGTCTACTAGTATGAGACTTTGTGTTTACTAGTTTGGATTTAGTTCCAGCTACTGTCATGTTCAGTGATTCTACTTCGTATAATTTAAATTTATGTTGCGACATTTTCGTAAGCTGATTGATTTTATGCATAATTCTATTTTCGACCTTATGTATAAAATCAAAATGTATAAAATTATAAAATGTATTTCGAATACTAAGAAGTATTTGAGTTTGATACTATGCAATTTAAAAGCATCTTGCATAGCGTAATTTTGATTTAATTTTTCTCGGTGTGATAATTTAATCTAGAACTCGCCTAATCTTTGCTTATAAATGATATACTGTCGTTTTAGTTTATTCCTACCTTAACAGATTTTAATATTAGTCAACTTGTATTTCCTTGATTTAATTTTATGTTATTAGTGTACTCATATAATTTTAAACATGAATTGGATTTATTTCTGACTTTGTTGACCCGTTGCAAGATCTGTTTGTCAAACGACGATTTTTATTTAGTTTTTTGTGGTGAAATTAAACTTTTCTAATACATGACGGCTTTTAAGAAGTCGTCCGTTATGAAATGTAGCCTTTCTAAAGGAAAACCAAATTTGTTCTGTTTGTTTTAGGATGTTTTTCGATTTTGTTGTCTTGCTGTTTTTTGAGGTAAATGTCAGTTTTACAGGGTGCTACGAGTGCAATTAAAGAATTAGCTCTTTTTTTGTTCTAATTTACTGAAGTTAAATTTGTGATGTATTTGGTACATGAAAATTTGTTTAGAGTTTTTAAATGTGAAAAATCGTCCATAATCCTTAGTTTGCTACAGTTTTGAATAATTAGGATGCCCTCTCATTTCTCCATTTCAAATCACCGTAATACTTACGTCTTCATTTGCGAGCTGTGCCGACCTGTCACTGAATTTTTTGCCCTGTGTGATGCCATTCGAACTTCATCGAGTTTCTCTGAAATGATTGCATGAACTCATAGATAGAACACGGGAGATAAACTTTGAAAATATGAAGAATCTACCAGCATTGAACAAGTATTCTCACTCTACATTCGAGAATTAACTCCAATTGTTACATCAAACCTACTTGATACACAGACTTCTTCATAGTATTCCAATCCTGGCAATTTATTGCCAGTTAGTTCATCATTGAATCACTTGAGTTTTGTGGATTTCTTACCTGAGCATTTCTGGTTTTGTGGCTTACACTATTGCTTCTGCGCAGGCCGTGAGACTGCCAGAAGGGCCGCAGCTAACGCCGGAACAACTCAAGGAAATTGAGGCACAATTTAAGGTATGGAGATGTTCGGTGTTCACTTGCTTCTTACATTTCTCGACCCTAAATAATTATTGCCTCATTTGAGGCCCAAACCGTCGTCAGCGCGCATGCCCCGTGACTAGAAACATTGTCGCTCCTCAGTCAGACCAAAGCTGACACACCACGGCACTAAAACGGGTTTGGGATGACTTTCATCCCCCTCATGCTACGTCACTGTCAAATTGCGCTGCGATGTCGTCTGAATTTCGAAAACGGCGGAAAACCCTAAAAAATAATAATTATTGTTCTGCCCCTCAGGGGGATACAACTATTGTATCTATGGGAATTGGCGCTCCCTTGGGGGACTATGTGAGGGCCCGAGCTAAAGGTTAGGTAGGCTTTCTTTTTGTTGCAGTAGAATAGGATTTTGTTTGGTTACGGACCCCCCTTTTTTCAGTTCACTGCTGTCCTGTTTTTATACACCTACTTCTTCCTTCTTCAACTTTGATCTTGTTTCATAATCTTCTATCCCTACTCACTGTTTCTATGCCCTTTCTGCGTAGATTCCACGTTTCCTTAACTCGACACGAAATGGTGCCTTCCTCCTTCCTCTCTTTGGATTGCATTTGTTGCTGCGGGTAGGGAGGCTAAAACTAACGACTAATCTGATCCAATTATTGTTCTGTGCGTTTTTTACAACTCTGAGTCTGAAGTTTTGTATTTAGTGTTCAGGCTCTTCATGGAAATTTTTTCAATTTAAGATTACTTGTTCCACGTTTAATAATTTAAATTGTCATACTTAAACACTAATTGTATGTCCCTGTTTGTGAAATAATTCCTGATTTTTTTTTATAGTGCTATGTAATATTTTTGCTTACTTCAAGCTCTCCTGCGATGTGGATAAGTTTCTCATTTTACATGAAGTGCTCCAACTTCATCGCAGTCAATTTTTTTTTCTGAACTAAATCTACAAAGCGACCATTTTAACATTTTGAGATACCTAGCGACTGATCTGAGACCTGGGTACATAATGCTCACCATTCATGTTTGATAGATATGTTGCTAAGATGATGCTAGTGCGACATTATTCAATCCTGAGGCTTTGTTCCTAGTAGGGCTGTTTTAATTCCGAATGTTGTGACAGAGTGGCGACTTCGTCATGGCCAAGAAAGACAAAGAGCTCGACCAGCCACCCATTTGGCGCATCGACGGCAAGTCTTTACTACAGAAATTCCAAGCTTTTGAGAAGGATGGCAAAGTTTTATACAGAAATATTTCGACAGTGAGTTATAGTTACTTCTGAATTTTTAGTAGTGCTTTGGATTCCTGTCGTTGATGTGATGGATTTCAGGCTTTGTCAAATACATCTTTCCTCTCACTCCTTATATTTACAAAGTTAATTTTTTACCTCATTTCAATTTTATCCCCTTTCTTCACTGAGTACTGAGATCATTAATCTTAAACTGAAATATAACTGTTGTGAGCAAGTGACAAGTGAAATATGAACATAATAGTCTTTAATACTTCCACATATCCTTTACAGTCGACCATGTTAACGTGGATGTTATTGTTTCAGTATTCCGGGTGGACATTGCAGGGTAAGACCCTTTACATGCCCGTCAAGACGAAGTTTATCTTCCAGTCTCGGTACGATATCGTCGTTGAACTTATAGATGATAACAACGCGAGCGCAGTCCCTGCTGACCCGACCGCCTTGCCCTCTGAAGAGGCAGCCAAAACCACGGCTGGGATCTCCAGAGTGACCAATGCCGCACTCGCCAAGCAGCCCATCAGGTACAGGAGTGTAAATTCCACTTACAGCAGTGGTATTCATTGCGCGGCTCTCGAAAAATGTCTAAATTAATTAAATAATGCATAATTTCTATAATATACCCTAACTTGCAGTAGCTACGGCTCTCTCAATGCGTTTAACCAAAGTGGCTCTCGTGCAAAAATTTGTGAATACCACCGACTTAGGGGATTCCATTGTGAAGAAGTATACAGTACTTGGATTATTATAAAATCTTACTTGGATTAGGTGGGGAAGTTTGGGCAATATTGTTTCTGACTTGTCTAATAAACTGAACAAGTTTTTGTTTTTCAATAAAATGAGGTTGTTCTCATTTTGCTGTTGTGATAAAAGAGGGTCTTGTTTTGGGAAAAGTATTTACTTTTTATGGCTATGATTTGGCTAATGGTCAATTCATAGGAGATAAGCATAATATTATTTCCAAAGGAAAGAGACATGAAGGTTATTATTGATTGAAGAGCTAGCGTGTAGTACAAAAGTTGCAGTAAAAGATGGTGTGATAAAAGTGATCAAGTATGTATGGATAAGTAGAAAAATTAGTACATCAAGCAGAGTGTTTAGGTATGAAGGTTTGTATGGAGGTTGCATGAGTTATTACGAATAGATGGACGGGTGTTAGCGGGAAGTGTAGTTAGATTTGGCTTTGCTCGAGCAAGCCTTGCGATATTGGTGCATTGAGAGTATACAGCACAAGATTTTTGGTGAAAACTGAAGTGATTTGCGTGTTCTCTTTCTTTACCTGACTTAGTTCTCGGCGATTTTTATATTTTATGTTCAAGTTATGGTACACTTTATTGCCTCTGTTTCGTCGGTTGTGCGGCGATTTTCATTGGTCTGAACAGACTTGAAAAGCGTTTACAGCATCCACGGAATCATGGCGTCATGTTCTGAAAAGTAGGAATTTACAATAAGAAATAAAAAGTTTCTAATTTTTGTGCGGCTATTTTAAGAGAAAATAAATCTGAGATTTTAGAACTTGAACGTAACTCGGAACAAGGCAAGTATTGTTGGTTGTGGAGTACTTATTCAACGTCGTTGTTCAGCAGTAGCAGTAGTTTTTGTTTGTTCTCTGCTTTTGGTGTACTGAACTAAGAGCTTAATCTTCTCGTTCGAAACCGAATATTTCTTGTGTATTTTCCATTTCGTTTTGGTACCCTTGGAGGTCTAAAACTTGTCATGAGGGAAAACCACTCATATTTAAGAAACTGTCAGAGTTAGGTAAATTGAAACCATTGCTTACGTTCACGAGTTGTAGTATGTTAGTGTTTTATTGACAGAATTGCAAGTGTTATGTGTAAACTTGTGGCTAGGTTTACCGCTCCATAATTCAGACAAAGGCAATGTAGATAAAGTTTGAAAACTTAGTTTCGTGATCCCCTGCTCTGTATTCGCGCCTACTGTGGAGATGCTCCTTTGCATTTATCTAAATTTTACATTAGTGTGTGTTTTTGCATCGAATAGTTTTCTACATTTATCTAAATAGAGAATTTTTTGTGTTCAACATTTTCATAAATTTTACGTTTTTCTTTATTCTACGTTTTCCTACTGTCTTATGATGGCACTCTCTCCAACTTAGCTTCATTTGCATCCCTGGGAGTCTAAGTAGTCGGTCGAGACAACTAAATTATTGGTCCCAAATGAGAAAAAAATTCAGCTCACTTGAGCACTTTCTAATAGTGAGCAAGGCTCCTTCATCTTCTTACGCAAAGTTTTTATGAGCTTTCTGCTTTTGGTGTTTTTCAAATTTTTTTTTGTTTGTTTCTTTCCAGCAGTGCTGCCCCGCAAGAAGACGTAATTTTGTAAGTGTTTTGTTCAACCTGTTATTTTAGTTATTTCTAATTTTTTATATTAATTTTTCACGTTTGATTTGTTTTCGGTATTGTGCTAATGTAGAGTAATTTCTTCGTGTGTATAAATTAGTGGGAAAACATAACAATAATCCAGTGTGTCCTAAATCTCATGAGTACTGACTTTGAAATTTTTGGCCAAATCCATCGATGTTGCACTGCCGGCATCAGCTGGAGTTTCTGCTTGGTGAAATTGTCAAAATGATCAAAGCCTACCGAGTGATGCGTACTTCTTATTTCCCAATATTTTCTCGTAGTTCAGCCGCTTTTATATCTTGAAATGTTCTAAATGTAGCTTTGTTAATCATAGTACGTATTATGTAGACAAACACTAACACGAGTTGATTGAATCTTCTATTTGTTAACAATTATGACGTACAGGGGCTTACTTCAGGGAACTTTGGTAAAGTTTTCTTCACTTGTCTCGTTGACTACAATTGCGCAGGCCGTAAAGTTGATTTGGTTTGGTTGTAAAACAAGACTGAGAAAATCGACTCACCTGCTCGAATAAGTGTGCATCCTTTGTAAGAAATGTACAAAATATAAGTGCTTAGTAATATTTTTTTACTACGTATAGAATTTTACTTGGAAGATATTTTATTAATAGAATTTCATATTTTTTTTAAAACGATTTCGCTCAAAACTTGCACTCTCTCACTCTCTCCAGTAGATGCAGGCTTACGCGAGGGTGTGGAAGTGGCAATGCTCCACTTTTTGTGTGTTAATGTCGACAATATGGTCCATCATAGTAATTGCTTACTGATTCTTATGCTAATTTGAAATGCATTCGTTTACATTTCCAGTGTTAATCTCTGCCACCTCCTCGGGAGGTCACTGCTAGTTTGTGTCTCAAAAAGTTTCAAGATGTTTCAGAAAGAAAGGATGTTCAGAGTCTCTGTTTCTATCTAATCGTGTATTTTAAAGCTATCTATATTTTTGTGCTAAAATATCAAAATTGATAACGCACATGTAGGCGCTATGGACTCAAATTACTGATTTGTCTGAACCTATTGCTTCTCTTACCAGTCTCTACTTTAGAAATAATTTTGGTTCACGTTGAAAATGGCATTTGCTTTTCAAGCTTAATTTTCCAGAACTGCTGATGTGTGCCGGAAATGCTGTGTTACTTAGTGTTAATATTGCGTCTCGTTGAACTGCTCGTGTTTCGAGGCGTTCGGTTAACATCGATAAACCTACACTAAAAAAACACCTTTCAGCAAAAGAAGTCCCCTATTTGGTGTTCTTTTCCACTTTTTCAAGAAGTGTTCCATGGTTTTTGGGGTCTTTTGTTCTGGTTTTAATACTATCACTGGTTAATTCACTGGAGTGGTTGCTAACTAGTGTTTCTGCTTGCAGCATACCGGAGGAGCTGAACCAACACATGCCCACCTTCGAAATTTTCCTTCAAACGCTCATTTCTCAAGCACTCGACAACAACTTCCTGTCGGAGATCTACGAAGAGAATGGTGAGCAATTAGGCTTTTGGGTAATGGGTAATTACTTGTTGTGAGGTGTTCTGATCTTGCTTAAGTTGATGTTCTTGGAGAGATTATCTTAGCTAAGGTTTTAAAATTTCACTTATAGTCAGAAACATGCATCTTCCGAGCCAGCAATTGTCATGAAATGTAAACTTGAGCATTGGTTCTAAACAGCTGAGAATTCAGTCAAGATTTTCTATTTTACGCATGGTGCTGTGAGCAAAAACTGGTTTGCTCGCTTATTGACAAGGTGCTGTGGACGAAGCTGGTAGCCAGAATATTTGTAAGCTTTGCTAACACGGAGCTTCGTTCCTTAGTTGGCTTGTTTGTTGGCTGTACAGTAATTACTACAAGTAGACGTTGAATACGTAGCACCATTATTGTCGTCATTATTAATTCTTCTATTACTAGCTTTCAAGATGGCGGATAAGATTGAGGCATTTTCGGGTACTCTTCTGCTTTCGGGTTTCAGTGTTCAACTCGGGTATCATCAGACTTTTGTGGGCATTGTTAATCACACTTTAGAGGGCATGAGTTTGGTCTACCGAGGGTTTATCCTTGTAATGTTATAACGATATCATAAGTGTTTCATTTTTTAATTTTTCCTCATCGTCATTTTTATGGGAGCTTAAATTGGGACGTTGATGGGCAACAGGAAGTGAAATTTCGAACTAGAAGTCACTTGTATTTCTTGGTTTCTTTTGTGGAAGTCAACAGCCATGTACACACTGAAAATAGAATCTACATAGAATGAGAAACGTGTCGTTTCAATGCATGCAGGCAAGTTTGGTTTTCCCATTATGAATTGCATCAGGTTTATGCATAGCTTGAGTGTACGTCAGACTATGATTCCTTGTGCAGATGAATACTTCGTCGACCGCGTCAAAGTCATGGAGGAGTTGACCACAGAGAGGAAACAGAAAATGCGCTCCATTGTTACTTGGGTGGATAACTTCTGGGTGAGTTCCCACTCTCTGATTTTGTTAGATCTCACTCTCTTTTTTGCTCTCTGATTTTGTGCAAATCAGTGGGAAGGAGCTTTGTCCCGGATATAAATAATGTATGGTTGTTCAGTATGTCTGATGAATACTTCAACTTGTCTGCTGCCACTAGACGTACTATTATTTTGAAATAAATGATATCAACATCAAGAAGAAACTCGAATTTCTCTACTGAGAGATATTTGGCATATTTTTCAAACTAATGGAAAATTGTTTTACCAAGAATTTCCTTCTTGATTTTGAAGAGCAATTTCCTTCTTACCTGATGATCGTATGTTCGTTCGAGCAGATTGCTCAACATTCTCAGGTACTAAATGAATTTTGAACAAGATTAAAAGTGAATGATAAATCTTTATGATGAAAATGGCTGTACTTAAGCAAGCAAAAGTACGACGGTGTGAGTGCTTGCACGCTAAATGGTGATCTGATCCTCTCATTTGGAATTCCTTCATAATTTTGCTGTATTGAAATTTGTTTTAACAGCTGCTCACTAATATTTTCACGTCATGCTTCTGGCTGAAAAAAGATTTCAAATTCATTTTCTAAACAGGAAAAATTTATTCATTGGATCGTGTGCGTTTCACGGATCTTGGAAAACATTTTGAATTTTAGGATATATACATTTTCAAACACCTGATTTAATAGCATGGAAATGTGTATTTTGTAATTGAGAATAATTCTGTAACACAGAAATCACTAGAAGTTTGGCCGTCGGTGAGCGTGATGTCCAGCACAGGCAAGAACACGTGCGATGCGTGCTTCCAAGAGTCGAGCACAAATTTAGCGCTCTTCTACGGCCAGCCGTACGATGAGATCACCCTGAAGGCGAGGGAGGAGGCCGAGAGTGAGGCTCCCACCAAGGTGAGCTTCTCGAACTTCATGTGTTGCTCTCGTGTCACACTTTAAAACAATTAACAGCATTTTTGCAAAACAGCCAACGGTAAATGTTAACTTGGCTAACATGTGTGCTGTTTTTCTTGGAAAAATATTCAAGTTGTTTTTGAAAAAAACTGGGTAATGTTAGTCCTAAAAAAGTAGCTTGTAAGAGGACTAATTGGCAGAACTTGCGCTGACCTCTAGAGATAACCACCAAAGCTCTTAAAGGGAAGGATCATTATATAATAGCACACGTGGGGCTGTAATTTCCTCTGGGTGTATCCTACCACACTTTGCCCTCGTTTAAAAATATTGATGTTAGTGTAGTTTGGTTGTGGAGTTGAACATTTTCTTCTGTTGTTACCCGCTCTGAAAATGTTAGGGTCATCATTGTGGGAGTTTGAATGGTTGGTCTGAAACGCTCCTACCAATCATATCAATCGTCTCTGTAATGTATTGGAAACGGCGGGAAACCCCAAAAATAATAATAATGTATTGGAACCGTTAAAAAAGTTCATTACCATAGATTGCATACTTCAGCAGTTTGACTCGCTTTGGACAATGGATTCTTATTCTAACTTGCTAGCCTAAATCTCATTAGGATGTATTGTATATTCGTGTTAAGTTTTTTAATGAACTACCAATCACATTTTATGCTCGTACTTGCTTACTAACTGCAACATTTGTGCTCGTTCAGAATTACAACGTTTGTAATGAGTGCGCAAAGCTTTGCGAGCTGTACAGCACGCTGTGCCATCGCAAGTACGACTACTTCAGCAAGTGCAAGGCCACCGTCACCAACATCAGAGTGTCTCAGCCGTCCAAGAACACGACCACCATACTCAGGGAACTCCTTGGCAACGACGCTTGGATCACGGGCGTGAGTTGCTCTTCCTTGTTATATTAATTTTAGCGATGAATTTTCATTGTAAACAGAGCAGTGGTTGATGCTGATGTAAA
Organism: Platorchestia sp. MABIK; assembly: GCA_014220935.1. NCBI lineage: Eukaryota > Metazoa > Arthropoda > Malacostraca > Amphipoda > Talitridae > Platorchestia > Platorchestia sp. MABIK. The sequence continues at coordinate 48,611 of JACJUY010004275.1, read as the reverse complement.
GGGCTGTGTGTAGTTTTATTTGTTTTGTGCAGCTTTTCCGGAACATGTGCACGACGCTGGTGCGCGTGGACCGCCTGTTTGAGGAGCACCAGTCGCGCTCGAGCAGCGTGGCGGGAGTGAAGCCTGAGCAGCGTTCTGCTGTGCCTCTCGTTGGCCAGTCGTGACCGCTCTAACTCGCTGCATCTCGGCTTTGTTCCTCTCGCTTCTAGCATGCTAGTGTGAGCACATGCGTAGTTCTTCATTAGTTATAGGAACATCCGAACTGAAACAATTCATAAGGCATGGTTTCTCTTGTTAGTTTGAGTTCACTTCTGTGCAGTGGTAAGGGATTGCTGCTCACAATTTATACATCTCCATCGTCTCACATGATTACGAGTTCAATATAACTGAGGAGTAGTCGTTTTTATGAAATTGACCCTATTTATACTTTTCCAGTGATTAAGCTGTTACCTCAGCAAGCAATTAGTGTAACACACGATGTACAGTTCAGCTGTTTTTCTTCATTCCCATCTTCATCTTTCTGCTTATTTACGTGCTGTCCTGTCCTCTGTATGTGCAATGCTGTTGCCTCTTATAAAGATATAAATGATTTTGCCTAGGCTGATCGGCACTCCTCAATGGGTATAGGGTTGGCTGTAGGTTTAGATCAGTTGAGTTTATCTATCCTATGCCAAGGGGATCGGCACCTCCAGGGGAGATTTGTTAGGTGACCTCAGTTCTAGATTGGCCTTTGCGACTTGCGTCTTTCGTGCCCACTTGGCCTTCAGTTTCATACCTCCTTCGTTGTTTCTTCTTTGCCTTTTCTTACTCTCCTTACCCAGCGTGCTATTTCTATGCGCAATGTATCATGTGTGTGAACACACCTTGTGTACAGATTTCACGTTTTTTGTGGTCAATATTCAATGATCACTTCTTATACCATTTTGATACGAGGGCAGTAGCTTATGTATCACCAAACAGTTCATTATGATAAAAAGGTGCTCCATTAACTTCATCCTTTCATTAGTGTGTTACACTGCTACCAATGCCGTGAAGATTTGGGAATTTATTTTGGGATTTCACATCTTAGAGTAAAGATGTCTTCACCTTGATACTTTCATGAAATGGAAGCGATGACGAGCGTCATGATTCCATGACTACAACAGTTCATTGCAAGACCTCCAAGTGTCTGATGCAGACACACACTCATATTTTCGATTTCACTTTACATTCACTTGTCCTCCACTTGGGCTGCATAAGTCAGCTGTATTTTTTGATCATCTTTATAGTTATGTAGTTACTCTACCACGTTCTTCTATTGTGAGTTGTAAAGTTTTCGATCCTGTATGATAAAGAAATTATTTCTCATTAACATTTCTCCCGCGTGCGAAGAATTATATTCAGGTGCATGCGGTAACTTAGCCTCATTCAAGAGGTGAAAGAATTAGCAAAAGTTGAGTTATGGGGTTCTTTGCTCTCTTTGGGGCGCCACCTTTGTGCCACCTCGTGTCATTATCATAGTTTAATGTTCTGCCCAACATTACTCAATTTGTGTAGTTCAGGACTTACAAAATGAAGGGAGAACGTGCAACTTGAATGAGCCTAAAGGCAAGCTCTGTAAAGGCTTCATTGTAGGAACAGTGCGGGTGATGGGTGCTGATGACCCTGTTGGAAACGAGCTGTAAAATACCTAACTGTATGAACAATGAACTTTCATGTAAATTTTTGACGAGCTTTATTTTCTTCTTGGTTGGTTTGAACTGACATGTTGAACTTTTGAGTCTTTCATGTAAAGGTTAGAAAGTTGATTACGGTTTGGAGAACCTTAATCAGCACTACACTACATTAGAGAACAGTGCATGTATTGACGAAAAATGTCTTGATCTACTGGTTGTATTTCAAAATGCGTGTAAAATTGTAAAGATACTTTCTGGAAAAGTGTTTACCTGAAAAATTTTTGACTTGTAACTCTAATTATGAGCCTAAGAAAAATCCATTGTTAATTACATTGTACAATATGTTAATTACCTATTGTAAATCGTACAATATGTATCTGATTGTGCTTCAATTCTGTGCTGGTGTGCGTTCACTCAAAAAAATGAGCAAAAACGAAGAGTGAAGCGCATGGCTGGGGAACTTGACTTCGACCTACTTAAATGCGGTGGTCGTTAGCGAGCATTCAGGGTTGTCAAACGACCTACGTTCTCTTGATTTTTTTTTTTTTGCTTTACTTCTATATCACCATGAAGGCCACTTGGCATCTGCACCCACATGCTGAGAGTGGTCTTCTAGACCCCTCAGCATTTGGAGCAAGAATAAATTGTAAAATTTTAAAGAGAAGAAATTTAACGAAACTGCGTCTACTATCATCAGCCTCTTCATCATAATGGTAGTGACAACCGCGGTAGATCTATCGTTTGTATTTACTCATTAATCATTGTCCATTTCTTGTAGCTAACTCATCTTTCATCCGTAAGCTTAAGTCTCAATAGTGTGTAGTGATCGCTTCCGGTGTCCTTTTGTCGGATGTAGGTGTGTAAGTTGAATTACGGTGTTGAATTAATGCTATGCAGAAAGTTTAGTTTTTAGTTGAGTTATAATTTAATTTAGTTCAGCTTGTGAAGTTGGGCAGCGCTTTAACGTTCTCATGTACATAACAATAAGCCTGGCAGTTCTAATTCAATAGATTTGTTGTAATTTTCTTCATTTTTTTCGTGTCGGTTATTTTGCCATACTCGGATTTTGTACCAACATGTTTATCGTAGCAGTTCTTTTGCCTTTAGCTCACTCGAAATGTAAACCTGACCGCCCTTATCTTTTCTATTTAATTTTCCCACCAAATTATTATCCTGAACAACTTTTCAGAAAAATGTAAATTTTCATGTATCATAGGCTGACAAATAACATGGCATCACGTTTGTGGCGTCTGGTTATATGAGTTTGCTGTGTAAATATGTGTTATCTTCACTTGATACTGCGAGCTGCTCTCTTCAGTGTGCTTGATAATGTCAGTATGACTCTTCTACCGAGGTGGTCATCTTGTCCCACAGCATTCTGAATATATAATCTATACACTGATGCCGATTTTGCGCTAAGTTTTGTGCAGCTTTTCATACGCCAGGCACGCGTAGAGAACACTATACCATTTGGAGGTAAAGAAACAGTCACCTATGTACTGCATCATGGTATCAACATGCGTGTGAGTGAAGGGTCCCAGTCTCTACGGTGCTATTGTACTGATAATAATGCATAGGCCTGATGTCAACCATGAAAACAAAAGCATCTGCTCCCACATGCTGAGAGTGGTCGTCAAAGCCCATTATCATTTGGAATAAGAATAAATTGGGAAATTTTACCAACAAAAATTTTACAAGACTGCGTTTTCTATTAGCGTATTCATCATCGTGATAGTGAGTGTTGGTGACGATCGTCATCGTACGGTTCTGAATAAAGATATCGGCCAAAATTGTTGTGGTGCTCATCTTTGTGTCATGTGCATATGAGTACTGACGTTTAGTGGTACTACTTGTATGTATCGGGTGTCGATGTGCAATCATGTTCATTTTGATCATACATTGCTAACTTTGGCGTTTGGATTGCACGCATATCTTGGTGCGACGCAATTTATTTTGTAGTTCGTCACTCAGGCCTGATTTCATGCAGGACGTTTCTGCTAAAACCAGCAGTTGTACTCGTTGATTACATTTCCAAGTTCTGCTCACTTTTTTATTTATTTTTTGTGTTCTTCTTTCATGTTAAACAAGAGAATGGTTGCCCACGTCTGTTTCTTCAGTTCCTTTTCCGCACAAGGCTCGTATTTCTACCGTCCTGCTGAGTCGGTCGTGTCACTGCCAATAGCTTTCATTGAACTCTTCCTTCACTGGACCTTCTACTCCAATTGGATTCGCGATGTGGGATCTAAGACAAGTAAATCGCTTATCATTTAAGGACCCACCGGTGGTCACTGGGGAGATTTTCATAATGCTGCTGACAGACCTGCAGTCACCAACTTGAACGGCTCCTTGTTGCATAGTAGTTAATGCTCTCGAGTGTCTATGCTGCATACGTAGACTTATAGCTCGTTTTGCATGGGTGTCCAAACCTAGTAAACCTGTTTAACTTTAATTTTGATAGTTCAATTTAAAAAAGCGTTGAATTTGTAGTTTCGAGGAATACGGGCTTGGAAAACCTTGACAATTTGACATCTGTTTCGTAGGTTTAGTTTCTTGCGATACGTTTTTCTGGTTCAATGTATTTTGAATGTGGGCAGTCCTCCCACGCCATCAATCTGTGGTTAGTTTTGACAAAACTAAACTTGTTCAATCAATTGTAGGCATGAGGGTTTTTTTCAATTTAAATAAATGAAGTCCGAGCAACTTATCTTGATTTTTAAAAATTTTTTCTGAGTCACCTTGTCGCTTTTCATTATTGCAAACATCGTACGCCATCATGAAAGTCAGGAGCTCGAAAAAATTAAACGGCAGTATAGTGTTCTACTTTCCAGCCTGAACATAAACAAGCTATCTTCACTACACGTAAGTCTGACCTATTGATACATGCATTTATCATTTTCTGGATAAGAGTTCATGTTTTCAACGTTGAATTATTCAATTTCTCGCCGAATTTCCTCATTTCTTACTATCGTTTTCTCCACTACTGTTCTTTCAGAGCCTCTGACTTTCTTTTACAACTTCTATCTTGTTTCGTGAATTTTTCCCCAATTTGCTGTTTCTATGCGCAGAGGATTTTGTGTGGGACACACCTCATGCTTAACTCCACACAAAGTGATGCCTTCCTCCTCTTCACTTTGGAACACCTCTGTTGTGGATAGGGAGGCTTAAACTAACTCATGCGATCTATACGTGCGGGGAAAAAAAGGCTCCGCGCTGCCGTAAAATTCTCAAAGGTAATCAGACACGAAATTTAGAAATAATAACGCTAATGTGTTCATTTATTTATTAATACGATGCTGTGAGAGTGAGATGGGAGACTGTCTCGGGTTCGGCGAGTTGCTTCAAATTTTTTCAAAACTTTCTTTGGGAAATTTCTAACCATGTTCATTTTATTCGAATTCCTCTAGATGTTCATTTCTGTTGCTGGTAAAACGTTCGTTTTCGATTATCGGAACAGCAAAACGTCCTGGAATTTTAATGATGTGAAAAGTGTGTCATTTACTAAGTAGGACTGCCTCTTCATAGACGTAGACGTGCACACCTCCGAGCGAAGTCATTGGAAGTTGGTTTCTTAATGTTTGAGGAGGACCACATTTGTGCAGATATTATGCTAATTTACTGAGTTACTGTTGACTAGATCAATTCCAAGTTAATGAGGTTAAATACCGAGTTATTCTTGCAAAAGTGTTGAGTATTCTTTGTGCTTGATGCTCAGTGCGAGCAATAAATTTGTTCATAAGTCGTGTGTTTTTTTTACACGAAGTGTTTGTCCACCGTTGTTGCGAGAATAATTTATTGTATGTTCTTTTTATGCTCGTATTTAAAGATGGATTTTGCTACGATTAAGACTTGAATACTGTTTTTTATGTAGACGGTTACTTCACTTTGTTTTTACTTCGTGCAACTCATGAAATGCTGTAAGTAAAGTGCATACGTTGATGATTTTACTTAAACTTTTATCCTGCTCTTTTACAATTATGACCCCTCAAGAGGATACAACTATTGTATGTATGGGAATTAACACTCCTAAGGAGAAAATGTGTGAGGGCTCGAGCTGAGAGTAAGGTAGGCATTCTTTTTGTTGAAATGAAGAATTTTTTGTCATATTAAGGACCGCCTTTTTTAGGTTCACTGCTGTCCTGTTTTTCATCATCTACTACTTTCTTTGTTTACTTACCATGCCCTTTCTGCATAGATTCCGCGTTCCTTTAACTCCAAACTAAATGGTGCCTTCCTCTCTTGGAATCATCTTCGTGGTGAATAGGGAGGGTTAAACTAATTAATAATGTGAAAATCTAACTAACAAGTGATGAGAATGATGATCTTGAATTAGTTTTAACCTTTCGAAGATCGATGTATAATATGTATATTTGCTAACCCATGTTGCCTTCTCCGCTACAATAGCCTACAAGATGTCGAGAATGCTACTGAAGTTTTATTCGGATCTCACTTGCTTAGTGACAACACAGGCAAATTTCATTTGTGAACTGATGGCTCAAAGATCGGTTGTGAAGGGAAAGGGAACAGTAGTCTGAAATTGCTCCCGGGAATATAAGGTTACACCATTCAGGGGAAATAGGATCGGCATTAGGTTTATAGTTAGGTTAGTCAATTTTATGCTAGGAGACTGGTGCTTCCTGGGAGATACAATTAGGTTGCCTCAGCCTATCTTTTATCTTTCGTACCCACTTTACGTCTTACGGTTTAGATGCCATCTTCGTTATCTCTTGTCATTTTTTCGTCTTGGCTTGTTTATATGCGCTTGGTATTCTGTGTGGGAACACACCTTGTGCATAGACTTCCGTTTTCTTCAGTCAGAACTCAAGGGTCCCTTCTCTTCACTCTCATCAGATCACTTTCTTGTTGCTTAAAAGTGTTGAACTAGTTGATATCATAAAATGTGTCTTATTGTGTAGCGGTTGATTTTAAAAACTTATGCTTAACACTTTGACTGCAGCAGGTAAAACTGAAGTTTAATATTCAACTCAAATTTAAAGTAAATTGTCGTAAATAATGTTGAAATAGCAAACATTAACTGGATCATGCATTCATTTAGTTTTCATTAAGTATTTATGAAAATTGAGTTTGTGTTTACTTCTCAATTAGCAGCTTTATGAATATTTCCTCTGTGACCCACCGGTGGTACACGTCGTAGTCAAAGTGTCGGACTCACTTCCGTGTTACTTGGGATTATTTGGGTACTGGCATGCTCACTGATGCGTGATACATCCAAGATTCTGAATTCATCTGAAAGGTTGAATTTAGAGCTAACGAATTGTAATTGAAAGGATATAAATTGCTAGAGACGGTTTCAAATATACTTCATACTTTGAATTAGTATATGTATATATACATATATATCGCTACGGAAACATCAAAGGTGATCTATTTAGTGATTTCTTTGTATCAACCCACGACCTTGTCTATTCCTATGCGTCACTCATTTATCACTTGCATCGACAAAATCACGCTTACCATATTTTCATTATGATAAAATTACTCCGACTGTTGAGAAAATCAAAGTTTTGTGCTCAATAGTAAGATCACGAAAAGTAGTGTCAAGTATTTTCCTTCAATATTTTTACAAATTGCTGAGCAATGAACAGTTTAACTTCCAAATAGGAGGGACCTGATTTTCTGCTGCCATTTCATAAGTAGGAAAGTGATGGTTTGGTTAAGAAACGTTCGGATAAGTTAGTTTGGGACAATTTATGATGTGATAGGTTACGTTTTTTAAGTTATAAATTACCCGTAAGTAATTTGACTGGTCAATAGCGTGGGGGCCATAGAAGCACCGCCTCTTCCGTGAAAACAAACATCGGCATCTACGGATGCTTTATTTCCAATTGAAGCATGATACATATCACCTTGTACGTTGGTTTTTCAAATGCCTTATAACTAACACCAGGACGCCATGACGCTTTCCCCCGGTCAAAGACCGGTACCCATTTCAGACACCTGGGTAGAGTGGGGTATTGTGCTTAGAATTTATTCTCCTATACCCAACAGAGAAAATCGCCACCAGCGCCGAGACTCGAACCCGCGTTTCCCGTACGGAGTCAGGTCCGAAAGCCCCACGGCTATGTCGAGGGTTCAAATCCCGGCGCTTCGCGGTGATTTCTCCCCTTTGGGAAAGGAGACAACTCAAGCACAATTCTCTACTCTACCCAGGTGTCTGAAATGTGTACCGGCTTGACCGGGGGTAACCTTTATGGCACCCTGGGGCTGGTTGTAAGGCATTTGAAAAACCAATGTACAAGATGGTATGTATTAGGCTTGATTGATTTGAATAAAGTACCCTTTGGTCGTATTTTACAAGTACTCAGAACTTTTTCGGTGGCGTTTTAAACTTTCGTATGTTTGAGAGAGTTGTGAATGACTTGGTTCCGTGTTTTCTTATAATGCTACAGATATTTCTTCATAAAATGATAAAAAAAAATAAAACTCATAAGCTGATTATTTGTTACCTTCATTTAGCAAAGATATAGATGGTATTTTAATTCTACTTGCATATAAAAGTATGGGGAATAAAAAATAAAATCTATTAAAATAAAAAAATTTGTTCCGAAGGTGATCAATTGTTTTAAATGTTCTAGAGCTCCCTGAAATAAAATGGGTATCAGTTTTCTTTCATCGAAGAAAACCAGGTGCTCCTTTGTGTGTTGTCAAAATTCTTCTCTGGAAGCTAGTTCCATGTTTTACAGCAAAAATAATAAGAAGATATATAAGTGAGAGTTTTTTTGCTTCAAATTATTTTAAAATGTAAATATATATGGTTCAGACATTGAAAACAGTAAATGTGCGATTATTTTGGAAGAATTTTTGATTATATTTTCAGCGACCAGTTGTATTGTTACGCACTACCACTTGTTATGAGAAGAGCGTTTATTTACAATTGTGAGTATTCAGTACGTGTGGTGAGGTGAAGAACAATGTGTGTCAAGTGGTTGCCATTGAAATTGTTTTGAAGAGCAGATGAGTAGTGTGACTTTGAAATGGCCGCCAAGTACGGCAAAGACTCATCAAAAGAAGTTTCTTCGTCTATGTTGTCGGCCAAGGGCAAAATACCCGACGACGGAAGTGCCAAAAACTTAGAAGATAAGTTCAAGACAACAAATGGCAATGTTACTGGAATAAAAGAAAATAATGTTGAAGAAAACAATAAAACCAAATGCGCAGGCGCAGCAAACTTGTCTTTATCGACCCCCCGCGTCCCTCAAACAAGCAGAGGCGTGGGGGCCATTGAAGCTTTGAGCAGAGACCAAACTGGGAAAAGCCTAGAGCTTCTCACATCGGAGCGACAGAGAAAGGATGGATCAGTTGAAAAAAATTCTCAACCAATAAATAGAAGTGCTTCCAATACTTACTTGGTTTTAGATTCTAAGAGTGTTGTGGCAGCATCAAAATTTCCCACTCCTATTAATCCAAATCAGTTGCCAATAACTTCTGAAATTTCTTGTGTTACTTCTGTATCTGGTAATACTGTAACTAATAGTGCTAATAAAGTGACTGATTTGCCTAGTAAAAGTATTAATCCTCCTGTGTTAAAAGTTTCTTCAATTTCAAATGGAGATTCTACGTCAGCCTTGCAACCTATAAATGGACAAACTTATTACTCTGGTCATGTCAAGTATGAGCCTCCTCCTATATACTCAAAGGGAATTCTGTGCAATTCTTCTCATTGTAATGTAAGTACCAGTTGCCATAATTTTCCTAATATTAAATCATCTGCAAACAATCAGTCCCAAAATGCTGATGTTATAATTAAGCCTCATTCTCTTGCAAACCTGAAGCTACACACATATGAAAATGTTTCAACTTGCCATAGTCACAATGGAGGTCATTGTAATGATGCTGCAATGATAATTGAAAACAAATATGCCAGCACAAGATCAAGTATTAGTTCCTTCGATTCTAAGTTTTCCAGCCCAAGAAGTAGTCTTGTAAATAGCTTCAACCACTCTGGCTTAGAAAGAAAAGACTCTAACAAACAAATCTGTGATTCTTTAGAGTGTTGCAATCCACACATTGGTCCAGTGTATAAATCTCACTCACATTCCTTGAACTCTTCTCCATTAAATCTTGGTCATCAGTTACCTCCAAGAATTGAACAAGATCTTGAAGGTCGCCAATTTGTGATTCCTCGTAACAATGCCTACGTTGAAGAAAATGCTCGTCAGAGTGGACATTGGAGCTATCCTATAGGAGCAGCTGGCTATTATGGTAGCCAATACCATCAGTCTCTGTGTCAAACTCCGACATGCTGTTTATCTCAGTCCTGCCGAACCCCTGTATCAACACCCATTGCCACGCCCAGCCCAACGTCTTTCAACCCTCCTCCTCCATATCCTGGCAAGCCTTCAAGTATTAGTTCTTTATCCAGCAGTGTAGATCTCAACGATTCTGTACTGTCTTTGGGCAGCCTTCGTAGTGCTTCAGGTGTACTTGCATCTGTTAATGCTAATCATAATTATGCTAACATTGATGTCTTAAAAGGAAATTACAATGCAGACCAACAACTGAAACAGCAGTATCAATATCAATGCCACCTATTAGCTAATGAAAAATCAACTCTGCCATCATTGCCTCCTCCTCCTCCTTATCCGTCTTCTGCTGTACGTCAAAATAGACCATCCATTGTAATTAAGCAGCCACTTCATCCTCCTCAGTCAACGCTGTGTGGCACATCATGTCGTCTTAGTTGCTCATATGGAAATAGTTCTACAATTTCCACTTCAGTTAGTGGAGTATCTGCATTCAGCTGTGCAACTTCTACCACCCTTACTGCAAGAAAAGGAGTCCCACCACCTCCTCCTCCATACCCCTCAACTGTTGTAAGGTCACAGTTGCTTGGATCAAATGGATTGTCAGGTCCTACCTTACCTCCATATCCTTCTTCTGCAGTAAAAGGTCTTGCAGTTCCTTACAAAGCTGGTGCCCACCTCCAACCTGCAAACCAAGCTGAACCTCCTTCTATCCCATACTCCTCTCGGGTGGCTCAGCAACTTATGTCTCAGAAAACAAACATGAACAATTCAAGCTCTAAGAGTGACCAGGTTCCTAAGATCAGTTCTGAGAGCATTACTGAGCAAATGAGCCAGTTGAATATGACAAGCAGTGGTTCATCCCAGGCTGCTGCAGCTTCTGACCGCTTGAGCAAGTGGCAAAGCAAGCTCAACCCAACTTATAAAGAGGGTGATGGTAGCAGTGCATCTGCTGGTGGATCTTCTTCTGTGGCTGGAGGAGGATCAGCCAGCAGTGCTGGAGATGTCAGTGACACAGGATCTGAGAAGTCTGGGGTTGGCTCTGACAGGTCTCGAGCTAAGAAAAGTGGAAAGTCTCTCCTACCATACAACGTAACTGCCAAGACCATGGTGAGTGTAATGTGATTGTACAGCTCTGTCTTACATTGAGCTTTAAGTGTATTCTCCACATGTTGTGCTGTATTAGTTAAATGTTTGTTTTTTTGACTGATATGACTTTGCTTTCAGCTTTTAAGAGCCGAGCATGCCAGTAAAATGATGCATATAATATCATCTATGTGTTTGAAGCTAAGTCTTCATTTATTGATGCATGTATTGAATATAGGATGCTGTATTTAGGCTATATTTTTTGAGAAAATTTATTGCTGCTTTATTTCCTAAGTACTTTGTAAAATTGATATGTATAATTGCCATTGTTTTTTATGTACATGTGTTAATTTTGTACAACTTGAACTTGAATAAACTTTGCTACTAATTAGAATAATAAGTTAAAAGGATGCTGCAAGTGGTTTGTAATATTATAAGGAATAATTAAAAAACGGAAGGAGTAAATCATTTCATTTCATGCAATGGCTCAAGATTAAATGTGTATCCTACATATTAGCTTCATATTCAAGAAGAACTTTTTGCTCTTCATAAATACCAGCATGATTAATTCCCTTCATGTGCTAAAATCTTGTCTGTTAAATTTGGTTATTTCTCAAATACTAGTTTTATTTACGAGTGGTTGGACCAATGCTATTGAAGCTAAATATTTTTTATGCATATGTCCTAAATTGAATTAGCCATTAATGTGTACAGCAAGTTTATCTTTGGTTAGTCGTAAATGTAGAATTTATTTTTGGTTAATCATAAATATAAAAGTTTTTTGTTAGTCATAAATGTAAAAGTTTTCTTTTCAGTAGACAATAATTTGAAAGCTCTTTTTGAATTAATTGTGATCAGATTTCTTACTTAGATAGAAATTTAGCTGCTACTATAGCGTCAGGTCTACCACCATATATCGCCTACCCAGGTGCAGTGTGAGATGTTCAAATTAAGTGTTTATTGCTGAACTAAATGGATGGAAACAAGTAATGTCCATTAGTAACCTAACCTCATGCTATAGTACTAGCTAAAGGTAGATCTCAGGCTATAGTATGGTAGCCCTCATGCTATAGCAGCACTGAAATTGGATTGACTAAGGTAAGGTAAGTCTTTTGATAAAGGTATTAAAAAGCTTTACTTTTGAAATGAGCCAAACTAAGTATTCATTGTTTTAAAAGGGCAAATACAGTAGGTCCAATATTTGTGTTGCTGTGTTCTACAATAAAATTACTTGCAGCAATGCTTAAAAATTTGAACTAATGGACTGTAATTTGTTCTTTATTCTTGAAAATTTCTTTTTATAACTGGTTAAAGTAAGAATAATTATTTTCACTGTTAATACATTGTTTGGTTTATATTGTAATTCTAACATCTTAGAGTAAGTGATATCAATGTCTGAATAGCATCAGTTTATTAGGATTTGCAATAATTATTCATGTTTTTCTCTGTAGCATGTGGAGCGCCTGATGAATTTTTATTATATATTTGTTTTTTTAATTAATGCAATTTGGCCTCATTCTTGATTGACATTGACATTCATTAGGGAATTGTTGAAAGATTGGTTGCATAAACAGTGAGTTTAGCAAATATAATAAGCATTAATTGTTATGATTTTAATTACAGCAGGATTTGTGTCACAGAAGATATGTATAGATCTGAATGGATCAGTTGTTTGCTTGAATTGCAAATTGATGAGGAACTTAAAAATGAGCCAAATTCTAAGGAAATAATCATATTTAATAGGAAAAAGTTTTGGAGTCCATCTCCATCATCAGTTCAAAAAAGTACAAATCAATGTCTGAAATGAAAGAATACAAAATGTTTAAAAGAGTCATTAAAAGAAATCACAAAATTTAAAGTATGCCAAGGAAAAATAAAATTGGAAAGATTGCTATCTAGTTACTATTTGCAATGGGTATGAACTGTCAGTATTGTTGACGGCCAGTTTTTGTTTAAAAATATGTAACGACTCTAAAATCCTGAGGTCATGAGGAGTTGCGACGGAGTGTAAGATTTTGAAGTCAGAAGAGGAGATTGGTACATTGCATTTTTTGGCATGATTGAGTACTGCGGAGTGAGAGGGGCGTTCAAACTAGCTTCCAGTATGGAATCTTGTACTGCGATGCTCTGCCATTCTGATATGAAAATTCCGTGACGTCATGCTGACGTAGGTGGATAAACACTGCACGCAACTCTGCACAAGTCATATCAAAACAGCTTAAGAGTTATTTTTTTTCATCTTGGTATTTAGTATAATTTTGAAGGCAGTTTGTGCGTTGTGCACGGAATTCATGCTCAAGATGTCTGCTGTAGCTCAGCTCAGCTCAGCTCAGTTGGTCTTGTGCCCTTCAATTTGTACGTAAACATTTACTACTGCTTATTAATTCCTATTCAGTATGTGAATCTAATTGGTGGAAGAATATTTTGCTTAGCTTCATTTTAGGAACCTAAATCCTGGTAGTGATACCAATAAGTTTGTGAGATGATTTACTTTACTATTTTCTATGTCTCTTTATGCTGGCTATATCCCAGTATACCTTCTACTGGACCTGTCTTGTAAATTCTTCTATGTTGGTATTGGGTTCAGTTGGAGAGATGTAGTGTTAGCATAAACAATGTTGATTTGTACTATGCATCTTGGATACCCAGTACACAGATGTACGGTATGGACTTGTGTGCGCTATCACGTACGCGGACATTGCTGTCTCAGCACAATTGGTGCGTGCTCTCCTTGATAATACCTACAAGTTCTTTTGAGTATCAATAAAACTGTGGAGCTTGTAGTGCACTGCCTATCGAGAATTGTTTTATGTTAGTGCTATTGAAGCCAAGCAATACCATGATTGTAAGATAGTACTCTGAGTAACCATCAGTACAGTAAATGCCCAGAAGTACCTAGAGTGTTAAGCATTATCATAACTGTCAGACTCTAAAATTTCTGCCAGGTAGTACCCTGAGCACCAGGAAGTATTGCAGATGCCAGGCAGTATCCTTAGTATCCCGAGTACCAGGCAGTATCCTTAGTATCCTGAGTACCAGGCAGTATCCTTAGTATCCTGAGTACCAGGCAGTATCCTTAGTATCCTGAGTACCAGGCAGTATCCTTAGTATCCTGAGTACCAGGCAGTATCCTTAGTATATTGAGTACCAGGCAGTATCCTTAGTATCCTGAGTACCAGGCAGTATCCTTAGTATCCTGAGTACCAAGCAGTATCCTGAGTATCCTGGATACCAAGCAATATCCTAAGTGCCAGGCAAAATCCTTAGTATCCTGAGTACCAGGCAGTATCCTGGATACCAAGCAGTATCCTGAGTATCCTGGATACCAAGCAGTATCCTGAGTATCCTGGATACCAAGCAGTATCCTGAGTATCCTGGATACCAAGCAATATTCTAAGTGCCAGGCAATATCCTTAGTATCCTGAGTGTCAGGCAATATCCTTAGTATCCTGAGTACAAGGCAGTATCCTTAGTATCCTGGATACCAAGCAATATCCTAAGTGCCAGGCAATATTCTTAGTATTCTGAGTACCAAGCAGTATCCTTCGTATCCCGGTTACCAGGCAGTATCCCGGGTGCCAGGCAGTATCCCGAGTGCCAGGCAGTATCCCGAGTGCCAGACAGTATCCCGAGTGCCAGACAGTATCCCGAATGCCAGGCAGTATCCCGAGTGCCATGCAGTATCCCGAGTGCCAGGCAGTATCCCGAGTGCCAGGCAGTATCCCGAGTGCCAGGCAGTATCCCGAGTGCCAGGCAGTATCCCGAGTGCCAGGCAGTATCCCGAGTGCCAGGCAGTATCCCGAGTGCCAGGAAGTATCCCGAGTGCCAGGCAGTATCACGGATGCCAGGCAGTATCCCGGGTGGCACTGAGTCCAATATCGCAGGATTTCTACTCCGCCCACCCCACTCCCTCCACCTCCGAGTTGCTACATCAAGTTGCCATTCGCGCCAATTTTTTAACTATGTAGTACTACTGAGGTTTATTAAGCTATCTGTTTGTAAAACAGTTATTATTAATCACTGCATTATAACGACTACAAGTACTTAATAAGTGGATACTACAGCGGAATAATACCAAAGTTAACCTGCATTAAATCATAATAATAAGTTATGACAGCGACCGCTGGTGGAGGGCCATTCGACCCTCCATCTGGGCACTCAAGGACAGTGATTCTCGAACTTTTTTAACTTAACCTTAAACTAACTGAACTTGGCCTAACCTAACTTAACCTAACTTAACCTAACCTACTTACCTAACTTAAGTTAATTTAACCTAACCTAAATCACCCTAACCTAACATTTCTGTAGCTCCTCGGAGGTGGAGGGAGAGAGGGGTGTTCGGGGTTAGAAATCCTGCGATGTTGGACTCTGTGCTCCCGGGTGCCAGGCAGTATCCCGGGTGTCAGGCAGTATCCCGGGTGCCAGGCAGTATCCCGGGTGCCAGGCAGTAGCCCGGGCGCCAGGCAGTAGCCCGGGCGCCAGGCAGTATCCCGGGTGCCAGGCCGTATCCCGGGTGCCAGGCAGTACTCCGTGTGTTACACAGTACCACACAACTACCATCAGAGGCGGACGGTTCGAGCTCGTAACCTTGACTGCATTCCGCGCGTACGGGCCTCTCGTAGATGCCCTCTTGCGCTGTCGTGTGTTACGTTTCTTGACGTGTGTGTAGGTGCGTGTGTGGTTTGTTTCGTCCCTTGGGCGTATGTGGTGTGTATTGTGTTACGTTCGCTTGTGTGTGTGTGGTCTGTTATGTGTGTTGGTGAATGTGTGGTCTGTTCTGTTTCTTTGTGCGTGTTGGTGCGTTGTGCTATTTTGGTGTGTGGTCTGCTACTTGTGTTGGTACATGTGTGATTTATTTCGTGCGTTGATGCTTGTGTGGTGTGTTAGTGCGTGTGTGACGTGTTACGTGTGTCGGTGTATATGTGTAGTATGTTGACGAGTGTTGGGGTGTCATTTGTACGTGTGTAGGATGTGTATTTGCCGCGACACAGCTTTTAAATTCTTTCCATCCATGCGGAACATCCCAGAGTTAAATCCCCCTACACTGGCCTTTTTTGAGAGATGGTAGCAGAATTTCAAAGCAGTGTTTATTTCAAGGTATACCCCAGAGTTAAATCCCACTGCACCGGTGTTTTTTGAGATGGTCGCAGTGTTTCATGTCATTCGTTTATTTCAAGGTATCTGAAAATGAACGTTGATAACTTTATTTCAATTTGTTAAAAATTAACATTCGTTTATAATTTTTAAAGGACATTTTAATGCCTTGTTGGGTAGAGGAAAGTCCAACTCTCAGGTGAGCGCTTGCAAATCCTTTGTTCCGTGTTCACTCGTCGTACGCTGCTCTCCTCTTTTTAATTTCGCATTTGTGAGCCCATACGCATAAAATGTTACCTCACGTGTGTCACGTCGGATATTACGGAAATATTTGCTTGCTTACGAGCTTTGATGGAAATATTTGCTTCCTCAATAGCCTCGATTTTTAGCTAAGCCCGTAGGACTAGAGCCGATCTAATGATTTCTCTTTAGCTTCATGGAAAACTTGATCAGAACAAGCGACACAAAATGTCTAATCGATTTGAAAATAATACCCGCCAATTGGAAAAGCCGAGTGACAGACATACAGCCGACGTTCCGTCTCATGTCCAGTTACTTGTTGTATCTCCTCGGGGGGTACAAACTATTGTGCCTATGGGAGTTATCGCTCTCAGGGGGAAATGTGAGGGCCCGAGCTGAGAGTTAGGTAGGCCTTCATTTTGTTGAAATAGAATTGGTTTTTGTTTTGTTACGGACCATCTTTTTCCGGTTCACTGCTGTCCTTTTTTTAGCACCTATTACTTGCTTCTTCAACTTTTATCTTGTTTCATGAGCTTTTTTCTTAGCTTACTGTTTTTATGCACCTTGGGCGTAGATTCCTCGTTCCCTTAACTCCATGCTAAATGGGGCTTATCCTTCCTCTCTCCGAACATTTTTGTTGTGGTAAAGGGAGGCTGAAACTTTCTTATAATCGTAATAATGATAATCTTGCAGCAATGTCAAAAGTAGCGCCGTAAGTGACCACGGCCAATTTTTCGAGCGGAGTGCGGTATCGTCATTTGAAATACGGACTTCAAGCGGTTCCTCAATTTAGTGCTTAAAATGACCTGTCCTAGAGTTATTTACAAATTTGTCTATTGTCTGAAAGTTTTGTTCCGATATCATAGACGCTAGTCATTGTCCAATTAAATTTTGATAATTGATTTGATTTATAAGAAAAACTTTGCTATATAAAAATTGGAAGTTTACACAACACAGCGGGGGTTGTACGATGGATGCTGCTATATCGTGAGGTCTGCCACACTATAGCATGAGATCTACCTCTAGCTAGTACTATAGTGTGAGGCTAGGTTACTAATGGATATAACTCTTTTCCGTACATTTAATTTAGCGATAAACACTTAATTTGTACATCTCAAACTTCACCTGGGTAGTCGATATATGGCGGTAGACCTCACGCTATAGTAGCACCGTCCGATGTTTGCTAGATATTGTGCGACTATTCCCGTCAATGCTGAACACTAACTCAATAGTTACACTCAGTGAGTGTAAGGCGCATCGTTTCTCAGAGCTGAACACTAAGTCAATAGTTACACTAAGTGAGTGTAAGGCCCATCGCTCCTCGAAGCTCTCTCCCGTTCATTTAGCGCCGGCAGCTGGTGCGCTTGATGGCGTCACTCGGTGCTGGCAGCGCATTCCTGCCGTACTTGCTTTGTTTTTAGGCCTAGGCGCCGAGTGCTACTGTGCTGTGGAGGGGAGTGCTCCGTGCGGGCAGATTTGACATTTCTTCCGTTCTACTCGGCATTTGTCACTACGCCGGAATTCGTAAGGTTTGCTCATTACTCGTCGCATTAGCACTTTGACTGCGACGTGAGCCACCGGCGGTACACGAAGAAGGTTTTCATAATGCTGCCGACCGACCAGTAGTCACAAACTCATTTTTCATAAATACTTAACCAAAACTAAATGAAGGCACGACCAGTTCGTATTTGCTGTTTTCAGCATTGCTTACTACAATTAACTTTAAATTTGAGTTAGATATTGAACTTCAGTTTTACCTGCCGCAGTCAAAGTGTTAAGATCGTGCGGGCAGAGTTATTTCTTCGGTTCTGCTCCCCTACGCCGGAATTCGTGAGGGTTACTCGTTATCAAGCGTGTTAGGGTTACCTCATTACCTACCCGTCGCACAAGGATTACTTTATTACTTGGAGTTATTACCTTATCACTCGCTGCGTAAAGGTTACTTCGTTACTCGGGGTTACCTCGTAATCCTCTGCGTAAGGGTTATCTCATAACCTATCTCATGAAGGTTATCCCACTACCCATTGCAGACGGGTCACCTCAACGTTGGACACGCGTTCCTGTCAAATATAATCGCTCATTTTTAAGTATTTGTTCTTTATAGCTCAAGTGGGTTGAAAACTTCCAGGGTTTGTGCTCTAGGGTGGAAACGAGTAGACAGGAATGCCGTCGCAGGTAGGATTGCTAGGATGGGTGTGGTGAAAAGATACATTTACTTGTGAGTTAGTAAGAGCACGTGGGGCAGTCAGTTGACGCTCTGGTTTAAAGGGGCACTGAAGGAAGAACGAGTGGAAAGATTTATTGAGAATGGTTTACTTGGCGGGAAGAAAGAGCGAATGGAAGGGTTAACTGACAAACCACGAAGGGAAATGGAGAGAGAGGTGAGGTTGAGGTGTGGAGGGGAAGACAGGTAGGTAAAGTCAGAAGTGTTGGTTATTAAGATTAAGACGCGTTAATGTAAGGCATACGAAACTAAAAACTCTATTGGGGAGGTGTTGAGGCGCTGCGGAGCGTTGAGAGCCAAAAGAAGGAAGAATGTTGCTTCATGAAGAGTGAGAAAGAAGTGCGGTATTGCGTGATCCAGAAAGGCAAGAAGGGCAGAGGGGCGTAGCGTTATGAGAGCGAGGGGCGGGCTGGGAGGGAGAGGGCGTGCGTGTGGTCACAAGGGAGTGCCTGGATCGCAGCTGCACTGGAATGCCTGGAATGTCATGGAACGAACACAAAGAAAGTTTAAAACTTCCTCGCTCGCTGCGCCGGATGCGCGCACCCGACCGCCTCTCGGTGTAACACTTCGCAGCCCTTGATGCTCTCATCGTCGTTTTGCCTTTTGTACAGTACTCTTTTTTGTACATTTTTGTTTTGTACAGTACTCTTTTGTACAGTACTCTTTTTTGTATATTTTTTTTTTTGCACAGTACTCCTTTTTTTTGTACATTTTTGTTTTGTACAGTATTCCTTTTTTTGTACATTTTTGTTTTGTACAGTACTCTTTTTTTGTACATTGTTGTTTTGTACATTGTTGTTTTGTACAGTACTCTTTTTTGTACATTGTTGTTTTGTACACTACTTCATTAACATTTGGTACGTTACTTTTGACTCGGTAGACTCGCGCTTTAATCACAGAGCGTCGTGGGCTACTTCGAAATTGATATCGTTGACCTGGAGGAGAATGGGCTGTCAGTAATCGGCATAACTGAAGATTTGCTAAAAAGGACCTGCCAATCGTCAATAGGCAAACTGCGCAGACTTTCACTCGATATACCAAGTAATTTTAAAGATCCTATTTGATTTACGAAAAGTTATTTCAAAAACCTCCAAGGGAAATTCTCGTAAAAATGTCCACGACTATGAAACATAATCAACAAATGAAAAATCATTTTAAAGAATATTACGTATTCTTCCTTTCGCGGATGGAACTATTTTATCTATTAGAATTAGCGCTTTGAGAGCGAAGATTTGAGGTTCCAAACTGGTGTTAGGTATGCCTTCCTACTGGTGAAGTTTAATTTTTTTTAATCTTGTTTTGGACTGTTTTTTCTCGGTTTGCTGCTGTTCTTTTTTCACTTAATCATTTTTTCTTCAAATTTTTTGTGTCATAATCTTCTTTCAATCTTGCTGTTACCATGTGTAGGGTGTGGGGACCAATTTTGTGCACAGATTCCTCGTTCTCTTAATTCCATCCCAAATGGTGCCGCCCTTGTTTCTTTCTTGGGAACACTCATGTGTTTAGTGAGGCTTGAAGCAAGTTATAATCCAATCTGATATTTCTTTGTGTAATTCATGTTTATTTCGGTTAATTACTTTTTATCAGCTTTTTTAATTTGCTTATGTTCATTCACGTGTCACAGTGCATGGAATTTCTCAAATTTCCATCTGCTGGTATGTTCGTTGTCCTTAATTGTTCGTTATTGGATCTGGCGTGCCATCCAGGTATCTTTGTGTGTCTACGACATCATTTCTCCGCCGCGGGAATCATTTCTAGGAAGTTTTTTGACACCCGACCGAGTCTTTCGATGCACTCACTAGGCCTGAATTGTTGGCTCGTAAAAACTAGACCGTGGAACTGGCAAGCGTTCTGCGTATGAGGTCTTCTTCTTGGAACCTTCCTTTCCATGTCGCTTTTAGTCTGTTGCTCTTAAGGCCCCCTCACACGCGCAAATATGTCTGGAGACATATCTGAATTGGTGCCGAATTCGTGAGTTTGAACGCTCATTTCGGGTTTGCACAGACTGTATGAGGCAGATGAGCCATGCTTGATAATTTTGAAGCGACCGGCTGCAAACCTCGACGACGACACCACGTCAGTGTCCATCCAGCCTTCGTGGATGGTGCACGCCTGTACTCTGCCTCTCTCCCTCCTTGCGCACTCCATTAAGCACTATCCCATTTGTATATTCATTAATTTTCAGGAAGAATTCTTTTGCGCATTTTGAACGAGCTTTTACATTTCTTTTTTTTCTAATTCATTTCAATTAAAGCGAATCCCATCAACTGTACGAACTCGCCGTCTGGAGCCGCCTTTCTTGTGCGTGCTCTCCACCTAGCTGCTACTGTCATACTGAAGTGTGTGCCAGTCTTCGCCAAGTTTGAAGTGTGTTGTTTGCATCGTGTGCGGGGTCTTGAGACCGTCAGACCAAACTCAGTTCAGATTGTCTGCGGACAAATTCGTACGTGTGAGGGGGCCTTTAGTCTTTCATGTCATCCTCAACACACATAGTCTGTTGCTCTCATGCTGGCCGTGCTGTGTTGTGGGCGGACTCTTTGATGTCATTTGTTCTGTTTTGTGGCGTGTAGTGCCATACTGAAGCTTATAGACACTTTTAATTCATCAATCGCCCTCAATATGCTCGCTTTGTTCATTCAAACTCATGTCGTATCATTGAATTCCTCTGTCCACATACATAAGACTGCCGCATTAACGGAGGGGTATTAGTGGACAAAAAAGTGTCCTTCGAAATATTTACCTGCTCTCGACTTCCTCCTCTTGAACTTGACTTGAAAGGTGCAAATATGCGTTGCTACAGGGACGACTGCTAGGCTGAAGGTGCGCTTATTAGTAATGGTATAACTGATACGCCTGTTCCCTCGAACTCGTCGTGCTAGTGAAGCTCGGGCTTAGGCTTCGTGAAGCGTTGATTAGAAATAGTATCACTGATACGGCTGTTCCCTCAAACTCGTCGCGCTAGCTAGTGAAGCTCGGGTTCAAGCTCCATGAAGCGGAAGGCTTCGCAATTGAAGTCTGGAAAACTTCATGGGCGCCTTGCTCCCTTTTTGTGAGGTGAAGGTACTTGACACACCCACCTGCATGCCGACTGGCAGAAATGGTATCTCTATTTGTATACGACGGAAGGTTAAAAAAAGCGAGGCTTGCTCAAACCTCATTTTCATGATCTTTCTTTCATAAAAAATGCGTAGATGTTTACTTCTCTGTGGAATTGTAGGAAGATTTCTTGAGTAACGTATTTCAGGACAAGGATATGAAATTTGTTCACTCCTCTTCCTTGAAGTATCCAGTTTTTCAGAATTCAAAGGAGTGTGTTTTTCAGTGCTCCAAGTTTACGCGCAATTCTAATTGTGCCCTACCTGCCATTTGGGACCTGTAGCCGAATGTTTTTCTGCACACGCCCGAGCAGTTCCCGAGAACCGCTACCGTCTAGTGCACGTAGGTAATGACAGGCTATCGGAAATACCTGAGGGCCGACTGATGCTTAATTTGTTCGCGTTGCCTGCTGTGGGCAACGCGTAGTTCTCGGAACATACGCTCCTGCGACCTGGTGTGTTGTCGGCTGAGTTTTGGGGCGGGGTGTGGTCCTTTGTTTCCGAACGTGCTGCGAGTAGATTTTCGTGAGTGAATTGTTGAAAAATATACTCTTCATGACCTCAAAAAGATGTCTCAAATCCAAATTAATACGTGGGTGAAATATTACTTTCTTTGATTTGATTTGTCTTGCAAGAGATATCCTCATGGTGAACTGGTCTCTGAGGCATTTTATGTTATCTCCGTTAGAGTAAATAAAAGACAAAAAACGCCCACCAGCCTTCAAGGTAGATTCCATTCTCTTTGTGCTTTAGCACGAAGGTTGAGCACTCGCATGATCCATTGAGAACATAAAGAGTACGTCATCATTCCTCGTATGGTCTTACTGAAAGAAAAATTTCCCGATAGTTGAAAATGTTCTACACCTTTATTTTCTTCATCCGTTTTTGCTCCTAAACTTGACTTCCTTCGTTTCTCGCATTGAGTGTTACTCTTGAAATTAGCTGTGCTCATATGCTATTTATTTAAAGTCATTCTATTATTAATTTCAATATCAGAAGTTCTCTCATTGCACATCTTCTAAAAGGTTTTCATATGCGCTTCGTTATGAGTTGGTTATTGTGATTTTACGTGGCTCTGTTCTTAAAAAAATTGAGGATTTGGAAGGCCAGTATCCATGGTACGGTATGGGGGTACCTTAGATCACTCAGTTACCTCACGCACTCGCTGCTTGCAGCAGAACCACCACACGCACTCGCTGCTTGCAGCAGCACCACACGCACGCGCTGCTTGCAGCAGCACCACACGCACTCGCTGCTTGCAGCAGCACCACACGCACTCGCTGCTTGCAGCAGCACCACACGCACTCGCTGCTTGCAGCAGCACCACACGCACTCGCTGCTTGCAGCAGCACCACACGCACACGCTGCATGCAGCAGCACCACACGCACACGCTGCATGCAGCAGCACCACACGCACACGCTGCATGCAGCAGCACCACACGCACACGCTGCATGCAGCATCACCACACGCACACGCTGCATGCAGCAGCACCACACGCTCACGCTGCATGCAGCAGCACCACACGCACACGCGCTGCATGCAGCAGCACCAAACGCACACGCGCTGCATGCAGCAGCACCAAACGCACACGCGCTGCATGCAGCAGCACCAAACGCACACGCGCTGCATGCAGCAGCACCAAACGCACACGCGCTGCATGCAGCAGCACCACACGCACTGCGTGCAGCAGCACCACACGCACTGCGTGCAGCAGCACCACACGCACTGCGTGCAGCAGCACCACACGCACTGCGTGCAGCAGCACCACACGCACACGCAGTATGCACACACACTGGTCCGGTCACCAAGGAAGGAGTTGCTGTAATTAGTGACGTGCGAGGTTCCCCCGCTGGAGCGGCGGCCGGCCGTTACGCGCTGCGCTCACCATTTCTGAAGGCAATCAAATGGCGCTGAGCTATCCAGCAATGGCAAGCCCTCCATCATCTTCCGAGAGAGCTCCAACATTCCTGGTGAGCCGCGCAAATTCTGCCCCTAAATACCTCGTGTTGGTGATGGCGTGATGGTGGCTCCGCTGCATGCTTCCCGTAGTGTTGCCCTCGCCAAATGTGCCACTTGCTCTTCTCTTTGTAAATGCTCGTTCCTCCTTTCTTGTGTTTTCTTCCTATCTGAAGTTTTTGTGATGTTTTCTTTCTTGGGGATTTAGATGTGTGTCAAGCTATATTTGTGCAGTATCTTTTGATCGTTTGTGACAGTTGTTTCTTGATACAGGTCATGTTACCGCTGGTTTTAAATTTATATCCTATCCACTTTGAACTCTTACACGCTTAAAACTGTCCTTAGCTGTTTTCTTCTATCCAGTTGTCGAAAATTTGTTGTTGAAGCTCTTCTGCATCTTTTCTTGCGCTACTGGCATTTCCAAGTAGCAACAGGTTTTTGCCACTAGGTGTCGCTCTGACGAGCACTCAAGCTACAATGGAACTCGAGTGTAGCTATGATCCGCCGCTGTGGCAAGTCTCAATGGACGTCGCAGGCAGTCCACGCTGTGCGATCTGTGTAAGAGCACAGCGCAGCTCCGGTCGGGGTGTGACCGCTCACTTCCGAAATCTGAGTTGTCAGACCGAACTTGCATGCGCTGCTCACTCGTGGTTCACTGCCGTGCCTAAGAACTAATTGACCTCTAGGTGTCTCAATAGCTTTCCGGTCTTGGAATGGACGTGATGGAACTTCTGAAGCTTGAATAGTTTGTCTGAAATTGAGTCCGATTGCATTGTGTCTGTCGTGCTTGTATTTCATCTCGTGTAAGCGAGCTGGTGATCGACGCAAGGCGTTTTTGTGAGGTGTTACTAGTTCTCCCTGCTAGTTACTAGTTTCATGGAGTGAGGGAGTAGGAGGAGGAGAGTGGTTTTCAAGGTGATGTTCTTCAATGCAAACTTAGAATTCTGAAGATAGGCAGGCGACTTTAAATAGCGAGAGCAGGATTTAACCGCCTGTTGGTATTTGACGTCCCTATTTTGTATGAGGGAACCTGCTGCTGACTTGACACCGATCATGGTGATCATCTGAAGTCATTCTCAAACGCTTTGTATCGTCATTCCAATGCAGTTAGCAGCACAAGTTCACTCTAAAAAACGCACGCTACTACCAGCTGTATCGCTTCTACTACGTACACTTTAAAAATTCTGTCCCTGTTCACGTTAGTGCGGCGTGAGCCACCGGTGGTCACTGAGGGGATTTTCACAATGCTGCTGACCGACCAGCAGTCACCGACTCAATTTTCATGAATACTAAATGAAGGCACGATCCAATTAATGTTTGCTATTTTCAAAATTTCTGGCTACAATTGACTCTCAATTTGAGTTGGATATTGAACTTAAGTTTAACCCGCCGCACCTACCGTGTTAGTTCGCACAAAATGAGGCCTTTTTTTTAATCCCCACCGCGAGGGTAGGCGGTCATGTGTAACATCTCTGCGTGTACAATTGTTTTCATGTGTTGGGTGTAGTGTTTTCTAGTAGTTCGAGCACATTTACTGAGTTTGAAGATAAGTCAAAAAGTTCGTCAATTCATTGTGAAAATATAATAGCAGTAGAGACCGTTTTTCATTGATCAAATTTTCATGTAAGCGTTAAAAATATTTGTTTTGGTTCCTTCGCTGTCTGTCAATTCAACTGTAGATGAAAACCCCATAAAGATACGGGGAAACCGTTCGACGAAAGTATTCCAGTAAAATACCTACTTGCCTAAACTTCAGGTTTATTTTTGAAGCCATTGATGGCTCTATATTTTTTTCTAATTTTTGAACTTTACGAAACGGTTCAAGTTCATCTCATGTTCAATAAAGCACAGTGGACAATGTTCCAATAAAAATGTTGAGTGAATTTACTCTTAACACACGCGATAAACTTGAATTTAAGGCTACATAGTTCAGTTGTATTCATCGCGCGGCTCTCGGAAAATATGTAATTTCATTAATTAATATATAATTTATATAACATACGCTAACTTGCAGTATCTGCGGCTCTCTCAATCAATGCGTTCGACCGAAGTGGCTCTCTTGCAAAAATTAGTGAATAACACTGGCACAGTTAATGCATGTGTGTGCCATTTGAAATTCACGCGAGACCCGCACAGTGAACGCGCTGACTGCCTATTGGGGCATAAGAGTACCACTGGGTAAATTGTTCATCTGCGTATCGGTGTGTGAATAAACAGCATTTCAATTATTTCAACCTCTTTTTTTGAAAGAGATTCAAGTATACGAGGTAAAATTTCACTTTTCTTAAAAAAGATACAATATTTTTCGAGCAGTATAGTTATTTTTAAACTCAGCTGCTTGCAACCTTACTTGACATGAGACCACTGGACGCACATGTGTGTACAGCGGCAGCGAACGTGTTAATGGGCAGGCAAGTTAGCTGGAGCAGCAAATCTAGTTTCTTTGTCAGTCTCCTATTGCTGAATTTTGTTATATGTTTAAACGATGACAGCGACAGCGGTGAAGGATTGTTACTGACCGGCGTTGAAATTTCGGGGTTCTCCGTAGCCAAGATACCCTAGCCTGCTGGAGGATCGCTACTGACCGGCGTTGAAATTTCGGGTTCTCCGTAGCCAAGATACCGTAGCCTGCTGGAGGATCGCTACTGACCGGCGTTGAAATTTCGGGGTTCTCCGTAGCCAAGATACCGTAGCCTGCTGGAGGATCGCTACTGACCGGTGTTGAAATTTCGGGGTTCTCCGTAGCCAAGATACCGTAGCCTGCTGGAGGATCGCTACTGACCGGCGTTGAAATTTCGGGGTGCGCCGTAGCCAAGATACCGTAGCCTGCTGGAGGATCGCTACTGACCGGCGTTGAAATTTCGGGGTGCGCCGTAGCCAAGATACCGTAGCCTGCTCAGCAGCCCGCCCTCATTAGCGCCATAGAAAGTAATGCGTGCAGCGTCTTCACTTGTTCTGCGAGGGCTGCATTAAAGCTCTATTTTGCTACGTGAACGTATTTTGCTGCATCCAGGTTGTGTTTGCTACATCCAGGCTGTATTTTGTTACATTGAGTTTGTATTTTGCTACACTGAGGTTGTCTTTTGCTACTTGTAGATTGCATCTTGCTACATCGAGGTTGTATTTTGCTACGTGTAGATTGCACCTTGCTTTGTCGAGGTTGTGTTTTGCTGTATCTGCTGTGCGAACAGATGCCGGTTGTCCAAAGCGTGCTGGTATGGCCGATACGCGTTGCTCCGTTTACTGTGGTATTTCCCGAAATCTTTGATGCGCGGAAGCACTCATGCGTATCAATTCAAGCGTAAAAAATCCGTCCATGTGTGCCATGTAATTCAGGCTCATTTTACGGCGTGTCATTTCTTAGCTGATATTTGCTGATTATTTTGGTGTGGGGTGGTTTGTAGTGCATTTTATTGGCAATTAATCTTGAACGAAGGATGTTCGTAAACATTTTTAGTGAGATTTTGAGTTCAATTACGGCTGACTGTTTCAGTTATTCCAAATTAATGAAAAATGTACCTTATACATTATCGCATTTTCGCGATCTTTTTCCATATGGACGATCTGTTTTATATATGTGCGCTTTATAATGAGCAGACATTTCATTTTTTATGGGGACGTGCTTGGAATTCATTGTGTCCATAACTTGGTCAAACGTGTTACTTTCAATTTTTTACCATTCAGAGAAATCGGAACTGCAATTAATTTAGAACCCGAGAGCACGGCCCTGCTAGGTCGCTCGTTGGTCTTGTGCTTTATAACTCACTGAACATTACCGTGCTCCATTACTCAAGCGCTACCTGTGCACACCATAGTCGAATATACAAGTGTCGTTTACTGCATATTTGGCACACAGTGCTGCTGCGAGTGTCTTGCTTCATTTGCACTACGTAGTGCTGCATTTGTGCAACGAGGGACGTGTACTACAGTAAGAAAAATAGCAATTGTTGAGCAGTGGTCGGCATGGCGTACAGACACTCCTTCTCGAAGGTGAGTTGGCCGGCGACGACAATTGTTTCGTGTTGGTTTGAAACTTATATACTTGATTCATAAAATTGTTTTGTCTCCCTCCCAGTTGCATGCTTAATCCATGAAATTCTTCGTTGCCACTTACTCGAAACGTAAAGGTGTCCGTCGCCACTTCTTTCAAATTCGCTCGTGTCTCTTATGAGATCAATCTATCTGTGAATCATTACTGGCATCAAGAAATAAAGCATCGAATCAGCATAAATTGCGATGGTTAGGGAAGCAGTCTTAGCATGGAACAAGATCGTAGAAAAATCAGCCTAGAGTTTGTTGGTTAGCTGCTCAATTCCATTCCCTCAGGGGGATACAATTATTGTAACTATGGGAATTTACATTCCCAGGGGGAAAATGTGAGGGTTTGAGCTAAGAGTTAGGTAGGCTTTTTTTGTTGAAATAAAGCGTTTTTGTTATGTTAAGGGACCATCTTTTTCGATTCACTGCTGTCTTGTTTTTCAGCACCTACTACTTTCTTCTTCAACTTTGATCTTGTTTCATAATCTTCTTTCTTAATTTAATGTTTCAATGCCCTCTAGCACAGATTCCGCGTTCACTTGACTCCATTATAAATGGTGCCTTCCTCCTTTCTCTCTTTGAATCGCATTTGTTGCGGATAGGGAGGCTTAAACTAACTATTAATCTAATCTTTTACCGCGTAACATCCTGTAGTCTACCGAAACACCCACATCCTGAGCCACTGTGGTGCTGCTGAATCTTATCGAATTCTCTCCAAATATCCCTAACCTGGGCGTAAACTTTGAGTATAAAAGTGTTGGGTCTTATCATAAATCTCTGCTCTGTTTTTTGTTCTCCACTCAGTCCTCTTGTGAACCATTACTTCGTATCCAGCGTGAATCTCTTCTGAGTTTTTTAGTTTCTCTTTTTTCCGCTTGGCCCGTCATTGCCTCCAACTGCCCCGGTGCACATGATCCTCAACAGCTTGCAGCCGCGCTGGGTGTGTGTTACTTAGGATGCTTTTATTCCAATCAATCAACATATCATGGTCATCTTGTACATTGGTTTTTCAAATACCTTAAAACTAACACCAGGACGCCATGACGGTAACCTCCGGTCAAGCCGGTGCCCATTTCCAACACCTGGGTAGAGTGGGGAATTGTGCTTGAGTTCTTCCTTTGCCCAACGGGGAGAAATCATCGCGCAGCGCCGGGATTCGAACTGCCGACACCTTCTCGGAAGGGCGCGTTCTTAACCCCTCGGCCACGGCGACCAGTTACTTAGCACTTCACGTGCGGTATGACCCACCGATGAGGCGTGCTTATTAAGTTTTTCCCGCTGTGAAACGACCCATCATTAGGTTGTTAGAATTTTTTTTACAGTCTTCTTAAATAAATTATACTTAAAATACCCAGTTAATGTTTGCTATTTAAACAAATTTTTACAACGTTTGACTTTAAATTCGAATTGAATATTGAATTTCAGTTTGACCGATCGCAGTCTATGTGTTTAAATTCGTTGTGAACTGCGTGCTTCACCAATCTTATGTCACGCATAAACTGAGGATTAGGTCAACTGTGTTGCACAAACGAAGAGAGCAGGCCAGGAGCTATGTAACGCACATGAGTGAAACGGTTCATCGACTCTCTTAAATTGGAAGCTTTTTTTACCTATATTCTATAGCAGGGGTCTCCAAACTTTTCAATGTAAGGGCCACATTATATATTTCCCACATTCAAGCGGGTCAAAGGAATAAAAAATGAAAGAAAAAAAAATTCAGCGATGCCAGTGGTACGATAATTATTTTTTCAAGGTCACCACACAGGAATTTGTTTGGCGGGCCGGATGTGGCCCGCGGGCCATAGTTTGGAGACTCCTGTTCTATAAAAACGATCACCTCATCAAGTATAGTTATTAAATTAGGTGATCCGTTGACTCGAACTTCATGGCTCGTGTCACGCTTCACTTGCTAGGAGCCCAATAACTCTGTTAGTGATGAACTGGAACGCTCATGAATTTAACCACGTAAATTGGCTGGATAATAATCAGAACTGGAAGTCTGAAGAGTTATACTTCGTGTATTGGAACCGCCATTGAATTCAATATACCTCATATATTGAAAGACCCTTGGACTAGGAGACTAAAGAATTTCACTTGAACAACGTATGAATTACACTACAAAACTGAATGGCTCGGCAAGTCACACTTATTAGAAGATGAACTTTGAAACTAGACGACAAGACGCTCATGTAATCTAACAAGTAAAATACAAAAGGAGACGACAAAACATCTAAGGAGTAAAATATAAGTCGAAGAACGCATTTTAAAATCCGTGGTGCACAGCCTGGCCAGCTCTACCGCTGCTCGTTCTCTCAGGGCCTCTTGCCCTCGGTGTCGTACCCCTCTCCCCTCCCCCTTTGTAGGGGGAGGGGCACCCTTCCCCCTCTGCACCTCTCCCCCTCTGGAGGGGGTGAGGGGCTGGGGTGTGCTGCATTCCAGCGCGGTGCTGGGAGGCGAGAGAGCGAGTGTGGCGCCCCGCAAGCGTCCATTCATTCGCCCCGAGTGTGTACGCTCGCGTGTGTCGGTGTACATGTGTCTGCGACGGTGTACGTGCGTGTGTGTGCGTGTGTCGGTGCACATGTGTGTGCGTGTGTCGGTGTACATGTGTGTGTGTGTCGGTGTACATGTATGTGCATGTGACGGTGTACATGTATGTGCATGTGACGGTGTACATGTATGGGCATGTGACGGTGTACATGTATGTGCATGTGTCTCGGTGTACATGTATGTACGTGTATCTGTGTACATCTCCAAATGTGCGTGTGTCGGTGTATACGTATGTATGGGGGGTGTATCTTTGAGTTTGGATGTGCATGTGCGTGTTGCACATACTTCTCGCCACTCCCCTCTGCCTTTTTCCTCCACCTAAAACCCCCTGCTGCGGAGGTTACAGCACCTCGAGGGGCTGTGCCCCCCTTTTTGGGAAGTGGTTGGGAGGCGCAGGGCTGCTTGCTCACTGCTTTTGAATGAGAACTTGCCAAGTTTTTTGCTCAACTCTCAGCTTTTTTTTTTACAGTACTGGTGCTCTTCTTCCGAGCCACAGGTCTCTGCTAATGAAGCTAGGAGTGCACTTATCGAGCGTGTCCGCATAATGTGTTGCTAGCTAATTGAATCAACGGCTCAAGTACTGCAACGAATGACTGAAAATAATCCTGGAATACCCAGTCTAATTTTTTTGCCGCCGTCTGCATGTTTTTTGCCGCCCGAGTAATTAAATCGCTTGGAAGGTGAAAAATATGCTGTTCCAGCGAAAAAGTTGGACTGTGTAGCGTAGCGTATTACAAGGTGTGATGGTAGTGATCCACAAACCCTGGCTTGTTATGAACCAATTTTGACGTGACAAATGCGATGTTTGTGTTCTTGTTAAGGCCATCGTTTATGTGATCGGCTTTACCGTGCACATTCCTCCCATTTTTCTCTTGATCAACACGTGCAATCTCCCCAGCCCTGGTGAGGGCCCGAGCTGAGAGTTAGGTAGGCCTTCTTTTGTTTAAATAAAGTGTTTATGTTGTGTTGTTTTTTTCGGTTCATTGCTGTTCTGTTTTTCACTACCTACTACTTTCTTCTTCAACTTTTATCTTGTTTCATGAACTTCTTTCTCAACTTACTGTTTCTATGCCCTTCCTGCATAGATTCTGCGTTTCCTTGTCTTCAAACGAAATGGTGCCTTCCTTCTTCCTCTCTTCAGAAGGTTTTTTTTAGCGGTTAGGGAGGCTTAAACTAGCATCTAATTTATAAATCTAGGAAGGCTAAAACTAAAATCTAATCTATTAATCTAGGGAGGCTTAAACTAATATCTAATTTATTAATCTAGTTAAGCTGAAACTAACACCTAACTTATTCATTTAGGGAGGCATCAACTAACATCTAATTCAATTTCCCCCTCACAGTCTACCGTGCTCTCCAGTCCATTTTCTGACCATGTGGTGGAAGGAAATAGCGCAACGTGTTTGCAGGAGGTGGTGATGCTGGACTTGATCTGGCGCACCCACTGGGTAACTCATTCTCCATTTGGTGGGAGCTTACTCCCGCTGCCCTACCCAACTAGGGGATCAAAAAAATATATTGTATGGCAGGAGTTCTTGAACTTTTTTCAACCAAGGATCACTTTTATTACACAAAAATAAGCTGAGGCCTCCTCACATGTGTTCCCCTCAGGAATATATGTATATATACATTGTACGCACTGTTTCATAATATGAGCAGTCATGGCAAGCTGTAAATAAATACCTAAACTGCATCCACTGTAAAATTCATTTAATTTTGCGGACCCCCTGTCAAAGTGCCACGGACCCCTGGGGGTCCGCGGACCCACTTGGAGAACCCCTGTTTTAGGGTAAAAGAATATAGGTTTTGGCTCTCGAACTTCGTCCTCTTCTGGTTCTTAGTTGGGGTCTCAGGATCACACGTTGAAGAACTGCAAGGGAAGAAACTCTGAAGTTGACCGTAACTTTGAATCGTTATGAAGTTTTGATTTCGACGTAATGTGTGAAGATGCTTCAGTGACGCAGCCTCTTCATTAGATCACAATTGATGTGGTTTTGCTTGCACGTTTTCATCAATAAATAAATTTTAAGGGTCCCTGTTAGAAGCAGTGAGAAGTTATTATAATATGAAGTTGTTCTCCTGATAATAGGTTTGTTGGATGTGACACAAATTTTATCTTTTTATTATTACCTGAACTTTGGTTAAACTGTGCACTAACCTTTGACTTGTTTGGTTTTCAATGACGATATTTGGAATCTGAGTCCACTAAAAAACTATAAAATTTCGCTGGAAAATAACAAATAAAAGCCACAGAATGCTCACAAGCGTGTTATTAAAAGCCTTTGGTAAAATAAAAAAACAAGCCTTTGGTAACATCAAATTGAAGGCCTTTGGTAACATCAAATTGAAGGCCTTTGGTAACATCAAATTGAAGACCTTTGGTAACATCGAATTGAAAGCCTTTGGTAACATAAAATTAAAAACTGTTAACACTAGACTACTGCAAGGAAAGAAGCAGACTACAGACTCGAGCCTCTCGGTGTGAAGGATGTTGTGTTTGTTGGCACAACTGGTGTTGTTTAGGCCAGGGCGCCCAGCTGGTCACGGAACAAACCTCGTCTGTTCACATAGCTGGTTAGAAGAGCTGGGCAGCTGGTCTCATTGCTACTTCACTAACCGGCTTCTTCGGTTCATTTGAGGAAACTTAATCGAATAGAAGCGGCTGCATCACGTAAGAATTGCTGTGCTACCTTATTTAGGTGTGTAAAATATACTACTGAAAGACGTGGGCTGTTGTTTGAAAGAAGAGATTCTCACGGAGTGTGATATACAGAGGCAGTGTGTGTTGCCTGTGTGTGTACCGTCATACTTCGTGTAGACGTCCTTTTTTGACACAGTTGTCCGTGTGTGTTTAGAAGTAGATCCTACATGCTTAAACAAGCTTCTAGAGTAATGTTAATGGGATTTGTGGTGTTCGCTGGATCAAGTCACCTCAAATAGGCTTCGCGTGATAATATCGCTTCGTGAAATAAAACCTAAGTAGCGTGCTTTCAATCCGTCTCCGCCTTTGTTCTACCATTATATAAATGTAAATACTAAGGTATCTACGTTAATCAAAAACTAAGGTATCTACTATCTAGTAAGGTTTCTAAGGTATCCAGTATCAAAACCCCACACGGCTTCGGTGGTGATCTAAACGAGGATAAATGTGTTTTTAACTCTATGCACGGTGCAGCGCCGTTGTCTTCCTGGCGTTTAATTCTTGATTTGTTGGTTTATTTTGTCTGTTCTTCGACTTGGAATTGGAATTAACATTTCATAATTTTAAAATTTTTTTGCTCCAGTTTTACACGCGAAAATTTTTTTTCTATAAATAGGACTCGGACTAGTGGTGAAGAATGTGCCTACTTCAACAAACTTTGTTGCGTTCTTCATGATGTCGTCCTATTTCTACCGAGGATTTGGTCATTTATTGAAGTTTTTTGAGGTAAAGATTAGCATCTGTGGTGTCGGAAGTGTGTAGTGGGAGAGAATTTGCAATGTTTTATTTTTTTCTGAAACTGCTCATTTGTATGTATTTTTTTAGTTAAATTTCTTGACTAATTTCCTACGTTGCCTTGATGTCTCCCAACAGTGTGTGGCGTCGTTTTAAAATTCAGTTGACGCCGCCAATGTGGCAAGTAAATCGCGTACGTTTTGATGCGCACTTCGTATTCATCATCATGAGAGCTTAAAGGTTTTATGACTGCTGAAACCGTCAAGTGTTATGAAATGGATGTCATTTCGTACTTGTATCGAGATAACGATTTGCTGTTGAAGCGCGAGCTGTGAGCGCATGCCGCTCTTCTAGCGACCTACCCGGTGCTCTTACGGCATGCATGCGGCAGAAAAAAACACCGCATTTCTAATCGAGTAGATACAGAATGTGTAGTACAGTTTGTAATACAATACAGGTGGATGTGTAATACAATACAGGTGGATGTGTAACACAATACAGGTTTAACACTTTGACTGCATCGTGCGCCATCGGTGGTCACGGAGCGGATTATCATAATGCTGCTGATCAACCAGTAGTCACAAACTCAATTTTCCTAGATACTTAATTAAAGGTAAATAAAAGCATGATCTAGTTAATGTTCACTGTTCTCAACATTGCTTACTACGATCGACTTTAAATTTGAGTTGAATGTTGAACTTCAGTTTAACCAGTTGCGGTCAAAGTGTTAATAAACCGCATACAGAGGTGACACATGTTTCACCTTACATTGTGTTGTGTTTTCAATTCGTTGCCACAGCATTCTTTTTCCCCATTGGGAAAAGGGAGAACTCAGCCACAATACCCCGCTCCACCCAGGTGTCGGAAATGTTTACCGGCTTGACCGTCATTGCGTCCTGGTGCTAGTTATAAGGCATTTGACAAACCAATGTACGAGATGAGGTGTATTAGGCTTGATTGGAATAAGACATTCTCTATCTAACGTGCAATTTTGTCGCCAGGGCATGAGTGAAGCGGAGCGGAAACTGGAGGCCCTCACTCAGCAAATCGAGGCGGAGATGGAGAAGAGGGAGCAGGAGGGGGACTACTACGGTGAGTTGTGCTCCTCGTCTTGCATTTGTCTTATATTTTTCTATCTTTATGCTTCACGTCGTGCATTTGTCTATATTTATGCGCCAGGTCTTGCATTTGTTTATATTTATGCGCCAGGTCTTGCATTTGCCTATTTTTATGCTCCAGGTCTTGCATTTGCCTATTTTTATGCTCCAGGTCTTGCATTTGTTTATATTTATGCGCCAGGTCTTGCATTTGCCTATTTTTATGCTCCAGGTCTCGTTTTGTCAACTTGCCTTCTCAATTATTGTAGCCCACTCTTGCATTATAAACGTGAGTAAGGATGCTACATCTCTAGTGAATCTGTGCGCGAGTACAATAGAGATGCAGAAAAGAAGCAAGGTAAAATGGCTATGGTGGAAGTACTTGGCCGTAAATATTTTTTTTTCTGCTGTCACGCACGTAATGTTAGCTTGTAAACTAATATTAAAAATAAATTCTTGCTTTTTTCATTATTTAACGTAAACAGTTATTCAACATCTACAAATTTAGACACGCTGCTCATGTTTAGGAAAAAATAGGATTTTGAAACACGGCTATTGAAGTAGGAATGCGCGCAAAAAGCACCGCTGGCATAGACTGCAGTAGTAGGTATTCATTGCGCGGCTCTCGAAAAATATATAAATTAATTAGTAGAATTTACAGAAAAATACGCTATATTCTACGCTAACTTGCAGTAGCTGCGGCTCTCTCAATCAATGCGTTTAACCGACGTGGCTCTCTTGCAAAGTCAGTGAATAACAAAAAACAATTAGTGAATAACACTGGCATAGGGGGTTAACAAAACACGCGCATAATGCACGTGTTGCTGTGCACCGCCTGCCAGCTGGCCCTGTGCCGGCTGTGCCATCTGTCCTGCAGTGCCAGCCTTTCTTCTGTGCCGTCTGGTCGGGCGTGTGTGTTAGATCTTAACCTTCGCATTGTCGTCCTTATTTTGTTCAAGTGTCCTTATTTCCGAGGAGAGCCTTATTTTTTTCATATAGTGTCCTTATTTCCGAGGAGAGCAGCGACTTTGGAGACCTAGTGCGAATTATTTAATCATTGGTCAAGTATAACCTCTGAATAAAATGGAAAAATTTCCAGCTACGATCAATAGAATTTTTGTGTTTCAGTAAATTCTGTGATTTTCAAAATTGTTATATAAATGGCGTTGTCACAGCTGCAGCACGTGAGGTAATCCCAGGGAGAAGATGTGAGGTCTACATAGGCTGAAGGTTATATGAGCCTCTTTTTTTTAAATAAAATTTTTGGTTTTGTGATAAACTTGTTTTTCGAAACGCTGTTGTCATTTCCTCGACTCAGTTCCCTATCTTTTTCCCCGTTGATGTTGCTTCACACTTTTCTAGCAATTTTGCTGTTTTCATGCGCTGAGTACATCGACCACTTCGCGCGCTTAGATTCTTCTTTCCCTTGATATTTTACTGAATGGTTCTTTACTACTTCCTCTCTTGGGACCACTATTGTTGTGACTGGAGAGGCTTGAACTAACATCTAATCTTATTTAACCAAGTGATGTGCGCTAGTCGATTTAGAAGAACTACGCTACGACAACTTGAATCACTGGAAAATCCTGCCTTTGGTATTGACGTCAAGTGAGCGTATCGTGGCCACTCAGCGCTCACCTAACACCTCAGTGTAGAAAAAACAACTTCAAATAATTTATTTACCGCAAGCGATACAGCAGGAGAGAGTTGCGCAAGTCTCGTATAATTGACACATTTGAGTAAAGCTACTTGGGGGCCTGACATCAAAGAATAGTTGGCATTTTAGGCGCACTAGCAACAGGGACATTTAACTTAATTTGTTAGGCTCTAATTTCAAATGTGGTGTGATAAATCAATCGTATAGTTGAAAGTATTCGCTGAATGATTTTGTTTCGCCTGCTGTGGATATCGTGAGACTATGCAAACTAAATTTTATCGTGTCTCAATTCGCCGCGTATAAAATTATTCTATTGAGTGTTTCAGCTTTGAAGTGTTGCGTTGTTTGAAGTGTAGGCTGCTCCGTCACTGTTGCGCATCTCTATACCCGTGGCTCACATGGCTCGCGTCATGAAGTGTAAGTCCATGAATGCAACCAACCTTGCCATGTTTAATGAAATCCTACATGAACTAACGTTTTATAGTTCAAAATAGTATTCTGAACTTTCGGGTAGACGAAACGAGCTGTAAAATTACACACAATTACGTACTCTGCTATACGACCGTGTGCTGTACACTTCTATTACGCCCACAGTCTTTTCATATTTCAATTTTACAGTGGTGTGAAGAGCGCTTTGTTTATCAATGAATGGGTGAAGTATTTCGAGCGCCTTGTGAACTGCGATGGAGGAAGCTGTCGTAAACAGATCAGTGCGCCAATGCTTATCTCTCCATGTATCACACTGTGACACTTTGCTCAAATTATTACTGCCAGAGTGAGATCTGAAAAAAATTATCCTTCAATTGTCATGAGTAGATTAGTCACGAAGCGTAACGCTAATTTCTCGAGCATCAGTGTTGACAGACAAGGGCCTTTTTTTCTGATGTTGGTCATTGATTGAAGTTTTTGATGTAAGGATTAGCGTCTGTGGTGTCGTAAGTGTGCAGAAAGTTTTGTTTTTTTTGAAACTGCTCTTTTGTGTGTATTTTGTTCGTAAAATTTCTTGATTAATTTCCTACATTGTCTTGATGAAACTCGTTCTAGATTTAGGTAAATAGAGGGATCTAATAATTCAGAGCGTTGCATGCAGACAGAACGATTCATCTAATAGAGCCAGGCTGTGAAAGTGAGGAGGTTTTACGCATCTACTGAACGAAACGTAGATCTCAGAAGCTGGGAAATTATTTTCTTAGAGGGCTGGTCTTTTCCCTTGAAACTGCTTTAATTCAGGGGTAAATGAAAAAAAAAAAATAACGTTCAATTGGGCCTAAACGTCAAAATACTTGCAATGTTGTTCCCGTGGTGCTGGCAGTATTGTGACTAGCCGTCCCTGTCGGTCGTGAATAGTGATCTTCCTTGAGTTCACCAGCAGCGTAGGTTGTTTCCAATTGGTGCTGAACTCTCTTACCACACACATGATGGGACATGGCACGACCATCGACTAAAAACCCAATGCACGCTGAGTTTTAAACAACCTTGTTCATCTGTTTTCGATTATGGCAATGTGCACAGCCGTGATCAATATCATCCTTGTGGCGTGCAGGTGTGTGCCACACGTGCGGCGAAAAGGTGCGCGGCGCAGGCCAGGCGTGTCAGGCGATGGGCAACCTCTACCACACCTCGTGCTTCATCTGCTGCTCGTGCGGCCGGGCCTTGA
This sequence comes from Platorchestia sp. MABIK, assembly GCA_014220935.1. NCBI lineage: Eukaryota > Metazoa > Arthropoda > Malacostraca > Amphipoda > Talitridae > Platorchestia > Platorchestia sp. MABIK. Next base: position 10,567 of record JACJUY010004275.1, on the reverse strand, counting down.
GGGGCAAAGCCTTCTACAACGTGCACGGCAAGGTGTACTGCGAGGAGGACTACCTCTACTCTGGCTTCCAGCAGACTGCCGAGAAGTGTGCCATTTGTGGCCACCTTATTATGGAGATGGTGCGTGTGAGAGGGATGGAGTTGTGGCCTGGGTGGTGTGGAGGAAGTAGAGTTGTGGCCTGGGTGGTGTGGAGGAAGTAGAGTTGTGGCCTGGGTGGTGTGGACGAAGTGGAGATGGTGCGTCCTGTGAGGGGGATGGAGTTGTGGCCTGGGTGGTGCGGAGGAAGTGGAGTTGTGGCCTGGGTGGTGTGGAGGAAGTGGGGTTGTGGTCTGGGTGGTGTGCAGGAAGTGGGGTTGTGGTCTGGGTGGTGTGGAGGAAGTGGAGTTGTGGCCTGGATGGTGTAGAGGAAGTGGGGTTGTGGTCTGGGTGGTGTGGAGGACGTGGAATAGTTGCCTGGATTATGTTTCTGACATGTGTGGTGGAAACTACCACAAATATTTTACTCCGTCCTAGTACCCTCTTACAGTGTGCCATAGGATCTGCTGGTAAAAAGCAACCGTATCACCCTTAGAGTACGCAAATCCTCAAATGCAAGGTTTTAGTGGTCTGTGCCTTACCATACCATGCTAACTTGCCCACCAGCAATTACACAAATTTATTTAGAGCCTAATATTCCAACAGAGCTGCATCATTAACACGTTGACTGCCTGAATGAACAGCATTTCAATAATATCAATATCATTTTTAGAAGAGATTAAGCATACGAGGGAAAATATCATCATGCCATCACATTTCACTCTTCTTGGGAAAGACGCAATTTTTTTCCGACCAGTTAAGTCGTTTTCTAAACTCTGCTGCTCACAATCTTACCTTTCAAGACGTCGTTTGTTCCATCATTACTTAGTGTTTCTTGCATTTCACTGCAGATATTGCAAGCGATGGGCAAGTCGTACCACCCCGGCTGCTTCCGCTGCTGCATCTGCAACGAGTGCCTCGACGGCGTCCCTTTCACCGTGGACGTCGACAACAAAATTTACTGCGTGCACGACTACCACAGGTGACGCGTCTTGTTGTGTCCTGAATGTCCCTAATTCTTACTTCGTATACTCACGGTGAAGTATGCTTAGTTCTATACTAATGCAAGTGTACTACTGCGTGCACGACTACCACAGGTGACGCGTCTTGTTGTGTCCTTAACTATCACTAATTTTTAAAATAACATCCGCATTCATGCGTCTGATTCTTAAAATGAAAAGCAAGGCGAAAATCGCTGTACGTATGGTCATTTTATGAAAACAATTAGTTTAGTCTAAATGATTAAAATTGAACGTTTCGAACACTACAGTTCATCTTCAGCAAAAAAGAATCTGCAACAAAACAAATTTGTGTAAATTAAAACTACAGCACACAAAAGAATACTACAACATGAATATAAAACTAAAAAATAAAAATAAACATAATATGCAAACAAATGATTACGTGCTCGCGACGAGAAGAGGAAAAGCACTTTGAGTGTCATTTAGAGGGAGTCTGAGTTTAAAGATGTATAGAGACTCAAGGATACGTAAATCAATCATGTGTGGGGGCAATATACAGGGTTTTAGTATTTCTAATAACGCGTTGACTGTGATAGATTTAACTGAAGTTCAATATTCAACTCACATTTAAAGTCAAACGTTGTTAGAAATTTTACAAATACAAAACATTATCTGGGTGTATTAAATACCATTAAGTTTAAAAGATTGTTAAAATTTTTCAAACGACCAATCGATGGGTCGTTTGGCAGTTGGAAAAACTCGAGCACGACCCACCGGTGGGTCGCATCGCCAGCGATACCTGTTTTCACAGGATTCACTTTTGATGCAAAATTGCCTTGTGTTCATACTCGTACTTTTCGGGCGATCCCATAGACTCATGTCAACTTTGTGCTGCAGAATGTTTGCTCCGAAGTGCGCTGCTTGCGGGAAGAGCATCACGCCGGTAGAGGGCACTGGAGAGACGGTCAGGGTCGTCAGTATGGACAAGGACTTCCACGTCGACTGCTACGTGTGTGAGGTGAGCGCCCTGCTCCTGTATTTCTCGGTGCTGCTGTAGCGTGAGGTCTGCCTATTGAGAGTATTATAGCGTGAGGTCTACTACACTATGGCGTGAGGTTTGCCCATTGAGAGTACTATAGCGTGAGGTCTACTACACTATGGCGTGAGATCTATCTATAATTGGTACTATAGCGTGAGGTCTACCTCACTACAACACGAGATCTACCTCACTACAACACGAGATCTACCTCACTACAACACGAGATCTACCTCACTACAACACGAGATCTACCTCACTACAACACGAGATCTACCTCTAGCTAATACTATAGGGTGAGGTCTACCACACTATAGCATGAGATCCACCTCTAGCTAGTACTATAGCGTGAGGGTAGGTTAGGTTAAGAATGGATATTACTCATATCCATACATTTAATTTAGCGAAAAGCACTTAATTTTTAAATCTCAAATTGCACCTGGGTAGGCGATATATGGCGGTACACCTCACGTTTTAGTAGCACCTACATATTTCTCACTTGTATTGTTGAAAAGACCTCCTGAACAACTTTTGAATGACGCCGGGTTTTTTTTTGTTGAGTGCTGGCCTGTAATGACAATGAATTTCAGATCGACAAATTCTAGTTGGTCTCAAAGGTTCACGTTGTATAAGCGTTAGGATTTCATACTTTTATCAGTATTTGACTTAGTAACTAAAAGCGAGACGACTGAAAATTTTTTGTTCTATTATTTCTGTTTTAATGACACCACGAGCCAGCACCTAACTTACAGCACTACGGCGTGCAGCTCACAGACGAGTCAGATTTCACACTTTTGACAGAATTTAACTTAATGGGAATTCATGTTGTTTTATTTTTGTTACTTTAACCACTTATCCTTAAGTGGACAATAGACACGACGAGTTTGTACCTAACTTGCTTGTTGGCGTGTGCAGCACTGCGGCGTGCAGCTGACAGACGAGCCGGAGCAGCGATGTTACCCTCTGGAAGGGCGTCTGCTGTGCCGCACGTGCCACGTGCAGCGCCTGCACAGCACGGGGCGCACGCACCACAACATCCAGCACGTGGGCGCCACCTACATCGAGTAGAGGGGAGATGAGGAGGGCTACTGGGTGTACCTCTCACCCTTGCATGTCTACCGTTCACCACCGGACAACTCCCAGGCAGGCTCGTGGCACGACTCCAGTCTCATGAAATCGTCTCATTTGTCATCGAGTTCCAGTTGCTGCAACACGAGTCATTCTCCCGCACGCGTCCGCTGCCCTGCCTTGCGCTCGGAGTCTTCACGCAACCCCCAAAACGAGTCCTGTGTCTCGGTTTCGTGTCGCGGTTCAGCTCCCTCAAATTCTGGTCCAGATCTTGCTAACCTAAGTTCAATCCACAGCCACTTGGGTGACATCGATTATGTCTCAGGTTCCGCTCAGAAAAGCTTGGGTTTAGATGGTTCATGTTCACAGATTGACAGTTCAGACTTTGATTCTTCCCTTCTAGTTTTGGATGCCTCAAAACCCTCGCGTTTGCTTCCATTGCGTGAGGATGAAAGACATGAAGAAAATCTTCCGCCGGAAGGAGTGGCCGACGCGAGACTTACTTTCCCGAAATTTGTCGTAGCTAACCCACTGTACGCTCTCCTTGGCCCGACCGTTGGACTGTTTTCGTGCTCCAAATCTTCAAGCATTGCTTTTCCCAAGCACCTCCTGCTCGTGCTGCACTCGCTGCAAAGCGAGGTCGTCGGTATTAGGTTCCGAGACAAGAAATTGAAGCATCCTTTCAAAGCCACGAGTTTATGATGGTGTTCATGCCATAGGGGTTTGCTCCTGAACTTTGTGCAGTGCGTTTCTGGTTGCAGCATTTTCTGGTTCGCTGGCGTCTTTGGTAGCGAGATATGAACGGATAAAGTGTTGGAACTAGTAGCTAAATGTTGACTTTTATACTTATCCATGCTCGTGATAATAGCATTGAGTTCATTTTGATTGTATGATGTATGTTGACTGACTCAAATTTTCCACTCGACTGTTTCGAGTATGAATCCGCGATAAAAATTATTTTTATCGAGGGGCAAACTATGGGTAATCTCAAAGTGAACAAATCTTAAGTATTGTTTAAAGCTCAGTCTCGTTCACTGGGACCGACTGAAAAGCACAAAACGAACGTGAAATTTCTCATTGAAACAGCGAAAATAGAACTTTCCCCCACTATGTTGGAGTTGCTTTTCAAAGTTCAAAAAAGTGGAGTATTGTTAATGTTTTTTCCTTTAAGCTGTTTAAAAATGTATCTTCACAACGACTTGACGTTCTGCTTCTATTGTAAGCTCCATGTGATGCGGGCAATGTGTGTTTGATGTGCCCCACCGTCGTGTTCGGCCAAGTCTTTAGTTTTAATTTGAACTTCATTTGTTGATGTTGAGTGCACCGGCTGGCTTCGATTTTAATATTTTTTGTTAGTGCAGTATATCTGTGATGTATGTCGACTGGTTTTATTGCGCGTTTTGGTGTGGCCCTCGTAATGATGAGTATTTGATTTGTGATCATAAAACAGGGGCTTGCTTTTGAGGTACATTTCAGTTCATGTTCAATAATGGCACCAGAACTGTTCGGAAACACTTCCTCGTACTTGAAATGGCTTTTTTAAGATGACGTTTACCGATTTTCTTTGCAATTCATTTTGATGGTCGTATTAGGGCAACGAGTATGTTGCTTGCACCTTTAACCTACTTAAAATAAAGCTTCATTAAAATTCGTTTCTGGCTGTCAAAATTTTTCCTTTTCTTTGTGATGTGTCATAGAGATATCCATATTAGGATGATTATAATTTTTTAGGAGGTGACGTTCTCAGTAAATTATTGACGAAAGTGTGCCGCTAATCCTGGCTTCCACAACTTGTAATGTATGGGTTATGATTGATAATTTTTATGGCATCGAGACTAGATTTTGATGGCGTGCTGGAACGTCCCAATTGATGAGTGCTCTACTCGCAAGAAAATGCATACTATTGAAAATTATTTTCATGTACAATTCGCGGCTGCTATTGCTCGAGTATTCCTCGTATTCTTTAGTATTTTTATTCTATTGAATGTCGAACTTCGTACCTGATATTTCTTACTCGTATTACCGTGTGATCCAATTTCTCTTTATTCTTAGGTAGCAGTCATTGAGCTCTACACCCATTAACGTGGAATTATGTATAAGGTAGCCGTGCTACCATATGAAAACGATTAATTTTGAAATTTGTGGTAGCCGTGCTACCTCATGATGCCTATTGATATAGAATTATATCGTAGCTGTGCTACTACAAGAATTGAGTTAAGAATCAGGACTCGAATTTTTTGGTAGCTACCACAAGTTTACTAATAACATGGAATTAAACGGCAGCTGTTCAGCTCTATGGTACCTATCGGTATTGTATCATGTTGTTGCTTTCGATCAGGTGCAAAAGCAAAAAACATTTCTAGCAGGATCGTCTTACGTTGTCCTGTGTAGTTTCAATGACGAGCTTGCGTTTAATCAATTTTCTTTACGGTGCAAAAAGCATTTCTTGCAAGATCGTCCTACGTTGTCCCGTGTAGTTTTAACGATGAGCTTGTGTTTTAATCAATTTTCTTTACGGTAGAATTTCTATTAATGAACGGCCGTCAGTCTTTCTTTAATTTTAGTTCCGTGTAGGTACAGTAAGCGGAGGAGTTACCGGTCAAGATAAGTTCCGTCAATTCACCTGTATTTCCCAGTGGCACGCTATGGGCGCAAATATGTGAATGCATATTTTTACAAGTAAGAGGAATAGTTCAGAAATAAAGTTTTTTTGTCATTTGTATGGTCTTAAACTAAGTTTGCTGTTTCATGCTCCTTCTACCATCTTCCTTCTGTAGTGACTCGAACTCCGATATTCGCAACTCACGATATTCGTGCGTGATGCTTCATTTCACTTCTGATATTTCACCTTTTTCTGGCAGTGCTATATTTTGGCTTGCAAATGATGATTGATCCAAATTCATTCGGCTCAAGTTATGGCCTTTGTAATTAGAAAATTCTTCGGCCAGTCAAAGGAAATTTGGGGATGACAGCGGTATGCATAACTCATTTTCGCTAGATGCATTTGGTGCTTGGTACCGTATGATTCTAGGGGTCTCAATTTGGTACTGTATGATTCTAGGGGCCTCAGTTCTCAATTTAATACCATATGATTCTAGGGGCCTCAATTCTCAATTTGATACCGTTTGATTCTAGGGGCCTCATTTTAACTTGGTCATTCGTAACGTTTCTGATGCACTGGATTTCATCATAATATCTTGGTGACGTGCTGCGTCCCAGAGACCCTGGGGCGTGGGATCGCGTGTCCCTCTATTCCATAGCAGCGCCCTCCTCACTGAACATTCCTTCTAAGGTTGTCCTAATTGTTAAAGCTGCGAGCCTTGCTGCTCACCGATATCGTAGACTAGGCTATTTATTTTGAGTGTCCCTCGAGAGCGGCGAGCTTGTCGAAGTGAAATTGAGTTCATTTTTACCGAAATTTACGGCGCTTTCTCTCTTTAGTTAAACCGCCTGAACTTATTACGAACCAGCGACCGTGAGGGAGGTATCAATGGACTCTGTTAGAAATTTTCTCAAATGTTTCCGACCATGCCTGTGTGCAGTTGGTTTTCTGTTATTTGCGAGGCTTCTCTACGGCCTGGAAAGTTTTGTCATCTTATGGATTTTCTCACCTTCTCAATACTTTTACTTCGAATCGAAGGTTCTTACAAAAGTTGGAAGTTTTCTCGTTTCTTGAATAGTATAAATGATATGAAGGCTGAGAGGTGGTGGTGGTGGTCAGGTCTGTGTGTGGAGTGCTCAGAACTGCAGCTCTGATTGTGATGTGTCAAGCCCATTATCTTGCGATCAATAAGTATATGTGATGAATCTTGTCCCATAGGAATATATTTCAACGCTGTACATAATATTTGTACATACTGCTTTTTATATTAGGGATTGTACTGTATTTCATAAAGAGCGGGCACTTGTGCTTGGTGTTTTGAAGAAGAATGTTCGGCGCCTCTATTTAACAGTTAGTTCTCGTTTCTTTTTGTTGCCTTCTGTTCTTCTTTTTTACTCTCCTTTCTACTCTCCTTTCTACTTCCAAAACTTCATCGGCATCATCTCATCGCCTTTTTCATTGTTCTCATTTTTCCTTCATTCGTTCATCTTTCATCATGTGTTCATTAATTTGGAGTATTATCAGTTGAAGTTCATTCTTTTACATTTTCTTTATCTCATTCTCTTTTCTTCTCTCATAACATTGCTGTTACATTTGTAGCTTCCTTCTGATCTTCTGGTCGTTTGATTTCTTCTTCTTTTTTGAACGGATGTTTTGCTTTCTACATCGCATTGAGTTACTTAGGCGTGTATCCTTGTGCAATATGCTCTCTTGGCATCAGGAGTGTCGAATGGAGGGGGCTTCTCCGGCGGATGCGTCCCCTATACTTACAGTCTGGTAATTTTACCTGCACAAATCTAACGTCAAAAGGGAGCAGTGATTTTCAAAGTGGAATTTGATATTTTCATTATTATTTCCCTTTCCCCCCCATGAATTTAAAAGGTACAAGTCGCATAGTTAACTTAAGACCAGGAACCTTCACACCTGTAAGGCATCTTCACACCTGTAAGGCACCTTCACAGCAGTAAGGTTTTCCTATTTAGTTCTGCACCAAAAGGGGTCTTGAAAGCTGACTTTGTTTTAGGCGTCTTAATTTTTTTCATTGTAGAAATTTACTACGACCCCCATGGTGTTTCATTCGCCAACGAACGCAAAAGTAAATTAACGTCATTTAGAACATACTAATCTCGGAGTTTTTTCAATCTCCGCTACAAAAAAACTAGCAACGCGTTAACCATCCAAAATGGGGCCTTGCCATCTTACAGCTCGTGTATCGCTCCCTCAGTAACGTCATTTTTCCTCATTGACTGCAATTGAAAATCGCTGCTTACTCCAGCCATATTTTACCTTATGCGGCGCTAATTGTTAATGAACAGACCGATCCACGTTTCCGCAATAAGTTGCGATCCCCATTGTGTAACTCATTCCTAAAATTTATATGTTCGCATATACTGAGTTAGTCTTTTTTGGTGCTAGATTTTTTCGCGAGAATATTTTGACTCTCAGACCATTAGTGCGGCTTCTCTGACGTCTATCCCACGACTCAAGTGTTGCTCTCATCCTTTATTATCAATGTTTACGCTGGGAGCGAGGTTAGGCAACGGCTTTTATGTCCTGTTCTCTCTCTTCAGCTCTTTATATTTGTTGTTATTGGAACTCTGTTTGGCGCTTGTTCTACCCTACTGATTTCCTTGCCTGAAGGATTTCTACTCTGAAGAAGTGACTTTTATATGTATTTGGTTCGTGCGGAGAAACGCTTGTCTACGCAATGACGACGTGCGATCTGCATTTCTTTGATGCTCTGACAGCTTGTCGAGTTTCTTTCTTTCATTGTGTTCTAAGTTTTATTAATCATCGGGTGTGAGATTTCCTGGAGGCTGAAGGGCACCTTCGGAAGTCGAAATTTTGTAAAATAAATGAAATTATGTGAAGTGCGTGTGTTGCATAACCCCTTCGTTTTAACTTGTGTCATGCCTCAGCCCTCACCTACTCACGTGCCACAGATGGCACTCTCGACAAAAGTGCTCATATATATTATGTCACGATAAAATTTCTACCAAAAAGTCATTTTTGAAATTCACTACCGAGTGCAAGTTCCGTCACTATTCTGATGTTGATGGCAATCTGAGGCCAGTGTCAGTGTAATGACGGTGATGTGCGAGTAAAAATTTTATCGGTTGAAGGAACAAGTCAGTTTGAATTGTGCAACCAACAAACGTAAAATGCGGCCTCTGAGAGATTTCTGTGATCACATTGAATGTTCAAAGTAAATTCATTTGAGAATAAATAGCAAAAGACGTCTAGCAGGAAGGTCAGTTCTGCACTTTGTTGCGTTCTGTGAACGTACAGTGTGGGATACCTCCTGTGCAGTAGAATGTGAAGGCAGTTGTACAGTGTCACGACGTGTGATCGGTAGATGTCAAGTGGTAGCCTAATGACGTGCCACCAGTAGCTGATAAGTGGGAGGGAGTGAAGAATACGAGTTTGAAAGTGTTCGTAACACGAGTCATGATAATTCCAAGTTCAACTTTATTGGCTTTTAGAAGTAGGACGCACTCATCCCAGAGAAGTTTGTGTGTGGAAGTGATGCTAGATTGTTCTGAAAATATCCTTTCACTGCTTCCATTTGAACTACGCAAACTTTTTAATCAAACTTAATGAATACGAAGAACTGGGCAATAAACTGATTGGAATATCTTGTTCGAATATGTTTTTCCCTTTATTAATTTGTGGAAATGGGTACTTCAGCTGAAGTAATTTTTAATGCGTCCTTTAGTCAATTCTGAGACGCGTGAAAGCGCAATATATTTATCATAGTATCAACTTTATGTGAACTAAGTAAACTTTGAGTTGACAATATGAAATTCGTTAGAAATACAGTTACGGATTATGGAAGGAAGAGCAACCATATTGACGATCGAGTAGCAGATCTTGAACAAAACAATTGCGGAGATTTTTAATTTTTTTCACTCGAGACTTTTTGGTTGATATTTTAATAAATTATGAATACATCCTACAAAAACTGCACCAACACAAATTTCAAATATTTTTTAAAACTATGAACTATTTTAGAATTTTGAGTGCATTCACACTGAGATTACATGTTTTGATCCTGGGAACATGACTCAACATTATATATCATACATGAGTGCATACAAACAAACATCGGTATCTAAGGATGCTTTATTTCCAATCAAGCCTGATACATATCATTTTGTACATTAATTTTTCAAATGCCTTATATTTTTTAACCTAAATAACACCAGAACGGTTTCCCCCGGTCAAAACCGGGACTCATTTCAGACACCTGGGTAGAGTGGGGTATTGTTCTTTGAGTTTTTCCCCTATACCCAACGGAGAAAATCGCCACACAGCACCGGGATTCGAACCCTCGACACCTTCACAGACTGGCAGGTTCTTTAACCACTAGGCTACGATGAGCACACAAACGAACTGATGAATAGATTATATAAAGTTGATTCAAACTATCAAACCTTTACTTTTCTTTAAAATAACTTCGTTAGGAGTGCGCTATAATGACGTAAATAAGAACGCAGACGTAAAAAATGTTCTCATGTATCATGACGCATGAAAAAAAATCATTCAAGGATTATACATCCACGTGATTTTCAGTGGAAATTGATTGTATATATGTATAAAATCTAGACCGGCAGGCCGCAGCCGAGACGGTTCAAGAAACGGTTTGTAAAACTACAGAAATTTCTTGAGATTTCTTCCCGACATGCGCGCTGTCAAAACACAAAAGTTCATCAACTTCGTTCACTTGTAACTTTTGAAATAATGCGCCTATCGAGTTCAAATTACTCTCAAAAAAAAGAATCAAACTTTCTTAAGAGAAATGTGTAAATGCCGAAACATTTTAGC
>JACJUY010004274.1:33983-73758 GCA_014220935.1 Platorchestia sp. MABIK | reverse complement strand
AAATCATCCTTGATCAACTGTCACGTCCTTAATACACCGGCGACACGTCCTTGATTTTCAATTGGGCAGAACGTGTTGTAACATAATAACGAGTCTCCAAATTTGTGTTGTCAACTTTTATTCCTAAATTATCTGCAAATTACTGACTATCAAGCATCACGATTTTCAGATGAGACGTTTTAAAATGCTGATACCCGTTCTGATAATCATTCTTATTTGTCACCAACCTTTTCAGCCCGAAATAGAACTAAATAGATTTGCTTTGAGCCTTCAGAGCACCATCACGCCGGTCCAATTGAACACAGATGAGAGAGAATGATCGCTCAGGCATTCATTATTGATATATTGAACATGCGCTGGCATCCATAGTCAAAGTCATTTCGAGAACTACAAAGAGAAAATAATGAACAAATTTGAGTCGTGCGGAACAGGGAGAAGAATTGAATCAAGATAACGAAACATCGGAAGAGATCGCCATCGAAAGTAACCTGACAAAATCTCCATTCACAAGAAGCTCGAGAACTAAGAGAGGCTTTCGGTTTTTTCCAGTTTGCAAACTAGAGAAAGAGAAGTTGCAAGCGAAATAATAAAAAAAATCATTATTGCACGCTGTAACTGATAGGCAATAAGGTTAAAAGATTGGAGAAGACGAATATCGTGTGAAATGAACTGAAAAATTATCTATGTGGTTTGCCAAAAATTCACGCTGCGTGCGAACTCAAATTCCGCTAAAGACACATTCCAATTCGATGTCCTAAGAGAAAAGAGCAGAAATTTAATTTCAAGAATAACAACTATACTGAAAAGAGGATGTATTCCCGTACAATGTGAAAACAGAGTAAAAGAATGTTTTAAGTTTAATGCGTTCAAAATTGAAAGAGAAACTGAACATGTTTGGCTTCTGCCTGGAGATTCTGATGCAAGAGATTACTGAAGTCATAGCAAGATCAACATGATTATCAAATTTACATTCCAATACCTTAAAACTTCTTGTCCTTCTAGTGCAGCAAGTCAACATTAATCTGTGATGTTTTTATTATGAACATGAAAATTTCACCCCGTACCTGGACTTTTATCAACTCATTTGACTTCAGTGTCTGATTTGAACATTATAAAAAGTGTTTCTGAAGTGCCAAAGCAAAGCATGCTCTTGAAAAAATTATCAACAAGATTCTTACAGTAAACTTGAATTGCGAATTCACTCCATACTTATCTAAAAACTTGAAAAAGTCAAAGCCAATGACAAAAAGCTCTTGTTGCCTAACAGAAAGGATGCTACCCCAGATTTGAAAATCAGCAGAGTTTTTGAGTGCATCTAAACTTTGTATCAGCTCAGAACAAGCCTGCAACCACGAGCTTTGATAAAAAAATGACTTAGATATTCAGAAATGTTAAATGTAAATGTTGTAAATGGTCAAGATTACCATTACCAATGGTTTTTGTCCTGGTATTTCTTTGACTATAATCTTAGAATTTTTATTATGTTAGGATTCCGGATGCCTTTCGATTTTCTGAAACTCAACTGCTCAAGCCAGAATTTTTCTGGACAATTTTGAAATACTTTACCGCAAAACCTCACATCTCACCTAGTGAAGCTTTGTAGTTTCCTCTAGTGTGATATCGAGACGGGCATTTTTTTTACGTACAACATTGAGACACACTTTTCGCGCAGAAATTTTTTTAAACATAAAATTTACCTAGAGTGAAAGTAAATTGAATGTATTTAAATAAAACTGGCCAAAAACAAAAGTCCGTCAATTCATTTTTTTACGCAGCGCCGTGATCAAAAACGCGTTACTATCATTGTAATGAAGCGAGATGACAAGGTGTACTCTAACCTCGATCTACAGAAAACATGAAACGTGTGTGTGCGAATTCAGTCTCAGAGAAATCACGGACGATTTCGGAGCGGCAAGTAAACCCGAGGATATTTTCATGTGCTTCGTTTCTGATCTTCTTCCAAAGGCAGCCAGTTCTTGTTTGAAAGCTGCTTCCTGTTTTGCGTACTCGAGTTGCCGTACAATTATTCGTGGTTGACAAAATAATGAGTACTTTGACTTCACTACCTATTTACTGTCGTTGCCCATCTATCCAATGTAAAATAGTCTGAACCAAAAAAAAAGCTGATCTTGATAGTATATAATTATTTCTATGCCTTTCTTCTTAATCTAAACGAAACTTTTGCATACTGCGCTAGGAATTTCTATTCCTCAGATTAGAGAATTTTAATAATTCTATTACACAATTCCTCTGTTTTTGTGCAGAATATTTTCTAATATGTAATTCTTGGGATAAATATCTTTTTTGAGAAATACTTTGACTGATTCACGCTGTTGAAATGAAAATACCAAAGTAGTACTCAATAACCCAAAATCCATAGAGCTAGTTTTTCATTCTAAAAAGTTCTCAGATCAACGGATTCCTTCACATAAGAGTGTATAGATCAAACCCTTATGCAAAACAGCTGGCTCGCCGACTCCTCCGTCGATTATAACTTTAAATGCAATTGCTGTGACATATATCCTGCCTTGAATAGCAAGTCAATGACATAATGTAGCAAAACACCAAGTTTCTAAACACGAAATGCCCCAACTCTTGGCTAATATCCAGTTTTTTTGCAGCAAAATTTTTCAAATCGTACCATAGAATTATTCGCGTGAATGGAATCAGCCTTGATCGGGTGACTAACAAGTCAATTATCAGTTTATTGGAATACACATGTTTTGTGTTGTTTCATCCCATCCTTCGAGTGTATAAAAATTTTTATCAACGATTCATGGTAAAGAAATAATAAATACATACCTAATTTATCTTATAACCCTCATACGCTTTTTCGTTCGCCACTGTCTTTCCTAACTTTTCTCTTCTCTTGAGGGAAAGATCCGTCAACTTTACTAGCAGCGGAGCTAAGGAAACGAGCGGGTTGTCTAGGCTTAAAAATTGGGGAAATTTAGGTAGTGATTTCGTATTTATTCGCTTCTTGATAATTTGAATCAAGGACATCATATTCATGAGTAGGAAATACCATCAAGTTAAATGATTGAAAATCTTCAAACGAACAAAGAGGTAAAAACAGCCAAACAAAACCAATCAGGTGAGCTTTCAAGCGCGAAAGTATACTTTTGCTTAGTTAAAATAAGGTCACATATTATGAATCGATGAGACGCAGGTTTCGAACCAGACAATGCGTTCCCGATTGAATCAATTTATGATTGAAATGCTACACCATAAATGTACCGAAAACATGTTCAAAAACTTCAAATTACGTAGCTACATCATACTTCTCGCGGCCAAATGTTCAAACTAGGAACCTTAATTCTACGAGCGGAAGTGTTTGATTTGTAATCGTCATTAGTAGTGCAAGACTCGAAAAAACTCCTGAAAGAAGAAATCCAATTAAATTTTACTGATAGCGCTCGCATCATGAGCGATTGGTCTTCTAAAGCACTTAGATTAATTTATTATTTACGGTCTGGAGAAAACAAAGAACAGATTCTTTTTTCAGGATTTCCAGCAAGACGCTTTCTTTGGGTAAGTTAGATTGTATTTCGATCATGACCCAACAAAACCACATTTCACAAAATGGTGAAATGATCGGCAATAAAGAACGTAATCAAGGTTACGCACGTGTTAACTTTGAAACTTATAAACAGCATTGTGATGAGGTTATTTATATCACCAGCCGAGCCGGGCAATGTTAATATGTAGCTGCATGGACTTTTTTCTGCTCGTATCTTTTTACCTCTCGTAAAAAATTCGCCATGCGTGAGCTCACTAGCTCACCTAAAGGAGAACATGCTGAGCGTTTGTGAATCATTTCTATGTTAAAACATTTTCAGAGCATGAATGATCTTCAGTAGCTTTATTCAACAACATAAAGGCTGAGTAAAAAGCCCGTGAAGTTGGTTGCCTAAAATATTTGGGAAGGTGACTGATTTTAGACTGAACTGTTTGAGGAAGGTAAAGAAATAATTCAGATCTAGCTTCGGTTTTTCTAATCGAGCCGTGAAACCAGTTGTGCAAAGACGCAAAATATCAAAGGCTTGCACACTGCTGAAATACTTTTACTGAATGACATAAATCAAGGCCTATAGAAGTGAAATTTTATCCCTTAGCCCTATGAGAATTTTTAATTTAAACAATGGTTTGAACTGAGGTGAACCTCGTGAGCATGAAGTAAATCAAGCTAGTTTTCATTCATTATTGTAGTTATCATCACACTCTGTTTTGAAAAAATCGTAGTTAATACACTTTTCACAACTGTTAAATGCATTCATGTTTTCCTAGAAACTGGTGCCCAAACCGTGAGCTCCAAGAACTTCTACACGATAGCTTCTTATTACCGAATACTTTTACGCAGGCTAGTAAAATCGCTGAAGCAAATTAGTGCTATGAGTATAGATACTCAGAAAATTCATTTCTCTGTACCCTGATTGAGGATGATGACGCTTTTTCACGCATTTCTACAGTGCTAAACGCCAAAATGCTAGAATTCCTTATCTTGCTCTCTGTGGCCATTCAAATGTGCAGCGACCATTACAACCTCACAAACTTGCCGCTATCTGCTCGCTGTGGAGTTATAGCATAGTGAGATGACCGATTAAAATTGACGTTATGGGCCATCAACTGATCCTCATTATTGTTAAAACAGAAATGTTCAGTTGTTCAAACATTGCAAAAATGCTTCGATGGCAGAGGATGCAAAAAAATCATTCATGTTTGAAATGGTCGTGTATTTCGTCTTTAAACCCATGTATTTTAAGGTCCCGTTATTCGGCTTCTCTCTGGAATCAAGTATAATTCTTTTCGATGCTGTCCTGTCAGACAACGTCGAGAATTCATTCGAAAATGTAATATGGATAAAAAGTTTGTGTAATGGAAAGAAAACTTATAAGAGTTATTCAAAAAGGAGTCAATCTATCGAATGAAAATAATAATGATTGTGAAATTAAAGAATTCATACGACTATTTATGGTGCTTTTATTAGTATGAGGTGAAAAATTTATTTATAATCGTACATAATTGCCTAGGACCTAATTAGGAATTCTATCATTTCAGTCAAAGTTGGCAAAGCACTGGATACTGAAGACAGCATTACCTCGAGAGTTAAATTCATTCTCATCTGCTCCAGCTATTGCAAACTCTAATCGGAATGCATTTTATGTTGTTTTGGCATTGAATGTGCTAATAGTTTTTTCTCAATTGCTATGCTTCACTTTTTGATTTGATTGAAGTGTTTCTTCTGTACTCACTCGTGGATCAAAGATTTGTGAGATGTTTCCTAATCGGTAGTGTTACGTTAACAAATTATTAATGAATGAGGAACTGACACGCAGAAACTCACCAAGATAGGAGAGGCACAAAGCCTTGTGAATCATTAATTTCCAGGAGGACAGATATACGAGAAACTTTAACACTTAACTTGGGATACAAACGTTTGGAGATCATCAACGTCAATAAAGCTAGTAATTGAGTTCATTGAAGGGCTGTGTTGAATTTATTAATCGAGATTCTCGAATCAGATGGAAGATTGATTGTGACTATGAAATGTTTTAACAAATATAAAGAAATACTCATAGATTTAGGTTGTGCGCATAGAATTAGGCTATGGTTAATTATGTAGTGTCCTTAACATGTACTGTACGTGGAGATGGAATTTTTTCACTAGTAGTTGTACACTGATTACATGGATTGTGAAGTACGGTAGGAGAAAACTGGCGTTTTTTACGTCTCTACTTTGAATAAATCTTCTAAAAATATTAGCGTACAACTTAAATTTACATACATTATTAGAAAAAGTTATATACTCAGTTAGACGTCTCAGCGTCTGAATTGGTCTTCGGTGTTACTGAGTGCATTGAATTGTCATTAATTTTTTGTTGCGCTTTATTCATTCAATTGCAGGATGGATGACCTGTAAATTTAGTTTAGCTAGAATCAAAAGAAGAACCAGAGCACAAACGAACTTTACGTTTATTGCAAACGTTTCGGCATTTTTAAAACTCCATCATCAGCGCTGAAACAGGAGAAAAAAAGAAAACTTTCTTAGGATCCCAATAAGAACAAATATACATATTCCACAAAATTCTCTTCATATCTCAAAACCCAAATTTGTTTTTCATTCATACAGAAACAGTTGTATACTCACAGTTCACTCAAGCACACATGTACACACTAATCCAGATACACTCAGGGAACACACACACTATGCTTAACACACACACACACAGAATTACGTCAGTAGGTGGGGGCAATAATTATTGATAACTTTACGGCACTAACGTCTTTGCTGAGGTTAGGTTTATGAGTGAATATGAAAGGGACTCTTAAATTCTAAAGTCATGCTCACTTTTAGCTAGACATAAAGTTGAAAAATTAGTACTTTTGAATGAATGGTTTTAATTTTCCTAGTGATCTCTTTAATAGCTGATTGACGTGGAAGGGTTATATGCACGACCGGTTTTGTGAGATATTCCTGAGTGTTGGCTATGTCAGATGAATTGTTGGAGTTTGGTACTACCAACGTATGACTGCATGCAGCAGTCACGCTCATAAAAATAGACACAGCCACTCTACTGGCACTCTTCCTATCGTTCTTTTCTGACAAAAAAAGAATGCAATCTTAAAACTATTTTTGTAACATACTCTGACGTCGACCGTTGCAAACAACCTACTAACCAAAGACACTATCTCTCTCTTCAGCTCTGCGTTCAAATAACACATGAATGGTAACTCGACGTACAAGGTCTGCTTTGGTACGCTCAAAGTTGCCTGAGAGCGGCAAATTTTAAGGTCTAAAAATTTTCCAACCCAATTCTGAATAAGTAATTTTAGATATTTGCTGTTAATCAGTAATTTTACGATGTATTCTATTTCAAGACGAAATGATTTATACGTGCTGGATATCTGGTATGCACGATGAAGCAAACTGTAAATCCAAGATTTTATTTATCCTTTATAAACACAGCTGAAATAGTTCATAGCGAGACCAGTGAACGTTGGCTTCCTGTAAACAGAAGAAATGAGTTTTGAATTTGACGTTTTTATGAAGACGTCTTAGAAAAGGATCTGGCCATTTTGCTCTACTTCCATTGTAAATTTAATATTAGGATGAGATGCGTTATTAATTATACTGAAAAAACTATCGGCTGCCCTTTCAGAGCGAAACAAATCAAATGTATCGTATAGATACCTTCGATAAAATAATGGCTTAAACTCTGGTGAACATAGTCGATGTCCACATTGAGGTTTTTAAACATTAAGTGAATTTTGTGGATTTTATTTATATGTGTTTTTATTTGAATCTTAAGAAAGTTTTCTTTCTTCTCTTTTTTCAGCACTGATGATGGAATTTTGAAAATTCCGAAACGTGTGCAATAAATCTAATGTTCATTTTAACTCTGATTTTTCTTTTTATTTTACGAGTAAGATTCTCTACGAATCGTCACATTGGAAGTATAATTTAGTTTAGCTAGTCCATCATGCATATTACAGATTTAATGCCACAGTCTTCTGTTTCCCCTTACGCTAGCATAGAATACGTAGACTCCGTAAAGGGTGCGAGCTAAACATTTTGAGAACACGCCTAAAAGCAAAGCAGGAGGAGTTAAACACATGAAGTACAAAATGCCCTGACAAAGTTGGGTTGAAAAAAATCTGGGAGTGAGACAAATTTTGGTCGGTCGAAGAGAATAGAGTAGATAATGGCGGGAGCAAAAAGCCAACTCTGAATTTAAATTTTGACTTTGTTCGATCAGCACTTTTCGTTGATGAGTGAAAAGCGTTGTGTGATTGAGAAAGTGTGATTTTTATGATTTATTGCAAAAATGAAAACTAGTAAACAGAGGACCACTAACACGACACCCGAGTGATTAGAATCAACAGAAAATATTACAGCTTCTGCTTTACATTAACTGTAGATTAAAATTATTAGTGGATTAAGAATCTTTAATGCATGAAGCTAAGGCCAGGAATTTGTCAAATAAGTTCTGGAGGAAATTAAAAAATTACTCAAAAAAAATTAGAATATTCTGTGTGATCATTAACAGCAGTAGCTGGCCTTTAACAAGTGGTGAAAGTTTTGGCACGATCAATACGTCGTTGCATTTCTTAAATGTAGGGTGCGTTGAAATTGAATGAGTTGTGACGCACTGAATTGATGAAAATGGTTGACGTTAGTCGTGCTTAAAAATGAACGATGTTTATAAAATGAACAGAACATTAGGGTTCCAATTCTGAAATAAGCTGATTTTCTAAGTTAGAATATAAAGGTGTGATTTAGTCAAACAACTGAAACTACTCAAGCATGTCATTGGTGTGCAGTGGCAGTATTCAATATTTGTATTTTATCGTAAGACCATGGTTACAATGGTTTCAATCATGATCGCGTGGGAAGAAATTACGCGCATTTTCCATTGCGTTTTAAAATATTCAATTTAGTTTGGAATATATCTGTTGAAGCATAGTAAAAGTATCATGCCTCTATAGAACGTAAGCAGAATAGCTGACGTGGAAGGAGAATCCACTCCACGTATCACTGAGAGAAGATGGTTCCAGAGTTGTAAGTGAGAGCTCATTTATCAAGATGTACTGGGTGAAATACATATAAGTTAACCATAAACAGTTAAACAATCCAACGACAGAATGTTGTACGCGCGGATCATCCATGATGCCAATTTAATTATGGATGAAGAGAGCTGTGGAGTTGGATACGGCGGTTTGAATTGGGAATAAGTTCATATCGAGCAAGTGTGTTATATGAGCGAATGAGGAAGCTACTGTTAATTAAGTTGCAAGTTTTATTCTATCAAAATGCTTATCCACATCATTCTTGCACGAGAACAGCATCAGTCAAACTTTCTTCACTAAACAAAATAAAACGAACTATTATACATAATATTTTGGCTACCTGACTTTGCATGTTTATCACGTGTATTTCAAACTTTCGAAATTTACATACGCTTGCAAACAAACATCACTCGATCGAAACAGGGCCGTCGTTTCGCCGCATTAACGATGCATCAGATGCCGCGAAACAAACATCAAATATCTGAAACTAAGACATCAATATTTGGTGGTCATCAGAATGCATAGATATGCACAGAATCTCTCGTCAGGCGGAGAGGCTGTGTAGTATTTCTACTGTAGTGCGCCCAGAGGTATTCTGCGCTCCTGGCTGGAGGAGGGGGCTGGAGAGCTTTATTTCATACACTAGTGTGCACGGCACGCCAAAAATGACGGGATTCAATACCTTTCTTGGACACATTTTCCTGATGTGGATAACAAACAAATAAATCCATCTTAACAGTACTCGTGATGAAATATATTCTTGTATTTGTGCACTGGTGAAATTGCATCACAGATACGGTCATTATAACTAAAATTGGAGGGCAAATATGCAGAGTGGCCTAACCCACAAAATCCTGAATTTTCGGGCAGTGATAAGCAAAGTGGGATAAGCGACAGCGTTTCGCATATGTACTGAACAAGGAATTGCTCAGTCGTTTATGCCACTCTGGCGCAAACAAAAGAGTGGGGCTTCCTGTCTGGCTGTGGCATAATTGCAGCAGCAGGTGCATGTTACCATGACAACGATGAACTTTTGCATCACAGTGCCGAGTTGCATCATGCGTGCACTGCATCATTTTGACGTCAAGCTCATTAGCAGGGCTTCCGAAATTGGTACGTTCCGCTCCAAATGTCACTTTGTTGAAATTGTTGTTCAACGTTAGCCTGAAGCGGCGAATTTTGGTTCGTTTCAAAGATTTTTATAATAAGTTTAAAAAATTAGACCCTACCATTAAATATTAGCCTTCTTTTTGGCACTTACCAAACTTTTTATGTAAATGGGAGGTAAATTAAACGAAATGCGTGATCAAATAAAGTTACGCATCGCGTTTGTTACCAGTTAGTAGTTTAGAACTCATCGCATCGACACCAATGTAGCGCTACACTTCTACATTCTATAGTTTTATGTGCACATTTGATATAAACATAAAGTGTTTACAATTTTAATGCAATGCTAGTTTTTAATTTGCTGAAATTGTTTCTCCATGACATCGTTTTGTTAGGTGAGACTGACAAGCATTTGAGGAATGAGTATGCTTGATCTGATCTGCACTCGAGTATTGGTTCGGCTTCTGTACGTTTGTTGTGGCTTATTCCCCGCCTAATTTACCGTCACCTGTCAGTGAGATTGTGAGAGTCAGTCTAATGCAGTTACTGAGTGGAATGAGCACCTCATTTTGTTTGGTCGCGCATTGATTTAAAAACTAATATTTTGTTACCTGTTATTGTTCTTTAATCAATAAGCGTTGAGAAATAATGAGTTTTAAGAAAGGGAATATTGAGTATTCTTCCAATAGTGAGGACAGTGATGTTCTGAGACAGAAACAAAAAGTTAAATATGATTGAAAAGTTTCATTAAAATAACAAACGGTTGAGAAATATTCATCGTGATTTCAAGTCAGCAAACTTAACTACAGCAAAGGGTATTGCAAATTGTGCAATAATTATTGTGAGATAGCCGGCAGCTTGAGTCAAATAAAAGGACCCGAGAAAACTGATAAGCGTAAAAGCAATGCGAAGGTTGATAGCAAATTGATTAAAGTCACTGATTTTATGAGAAGTAACCCGCCAGATCACCAAAACAAAGTAGCATCCGCAGAACTAAAATTGTGTGTCTTTATTGCTGAACATAACTTGCACATTGCTCTTTTAAATAATTTGCCTGTACTCATTTCTAAGGTACGTTCTGACTCAAAATTAGTCAAAAACATCAAGGGCGCACAAACGAAAGGAGCTAGCATTTTTTCATGTATAAAAGATCTTGACTATTGATGCTTTAAACAACCTGGTATATAAACTAAATGCGGCGAAGTTCTCCCTTATTATTAACGAAACAACAGATGTTTCTATTTTCAAGCAACTTGCAGATCTTCTGGTTAACACCATTTTCCTATCTGCGTAAATTGCATTTTGAAAGTTTTTCTTGCAGGTTCCAGTGAAGCGTCACAACCATACCCCACTAAATCTTCAAAATAGAAAACATTTCATTATACTATAAATGGCCACACAGCGTGCAAGGTAGTGTTTTGTTCTACACTGGGAATCTCACCATAGCGTGTAACTTTGGTAATCAAAGAGAAAGTGAAAGCAGGAATTGCTTTGCTAGATAAAAGAGGCAAGCATGTGCCTGCTAAAAAAATTTACCTGAGATGAAGAAAAAGTGTCAACAATTCTTAATAATTTCCCAAAGTACAAATCTCACTCCAGTGATAGTCCTAAATTATATTTCAGTCCTGATCTTACCAACATAAAAATGCATTCGTTGTACAATGAGAGAAATTCTGATCATTCCGTAAACTTATTCGTTTTCATGGCAGAACTCAAAAAATGCAACGTAGGAATACAGTTGCCAAAGAAAGACACGTCTGTTAGATGAGATGAGTTCAAGATGAAAAATGAAGCAAATCTAGGTGTTGAAGAGAGAAAACGTCGCCATAAAAAAGTTCACAAGGAGCAGATTACACGTGTTGAACTTGCGCGCAAGTAACTAAAGGAAACAGAAGAGGAATGTCTCCAGCCTAGATCCCGCCTACTGGGCATTACGTTTGACCGGGAGGAAACTCAGCCGATTCCTTACCTCAACATTTGTGTTGCTTTTTATACAAGGCAAATGTGGTTGTAAAACCTCGGAATGAACACATGACATGATAAGGGCCACATTTTTGTCTAGCAAGAGATCGATGGGAAGCGAGGAAGTTGTGAGATCGTTTCATCTGGATAAAATTTCCTACAGAAAAATCATCTTCATAATTACGACAAGATTCATACATTTTAAGACTGTTGTAGCGTACAAAACCGCAATAAAAACATTGTCGCTTCCTTCATGTTTATCTGTATGAGTACTCACATGAAGGACAAGTTTATCGATGTCCCAAGCCCCAGTCATACATCACGTTTTGGACGGTCGACATAAAAGGAAACCAATTTAACTGGTTGAAACTGAAATGGCTGAAAGTTTCCCAGAAAAACGAGTGCTTGATGCAGAACAAGTATTCAAGCGATTACCACAAGGAACTTCGTACTATTGACTTCAGCAAACGCAACAAGCTAAATGAACTTGAAACCGTCCTCCTGGAGCCTCTTTATAAAGAATAAATGAAGCTTTCAGTCGAAAATTCAAAACCTGCAAGACTTAACTGCCTATATACCATTTCATCTTGTGGGCTTTTTCACCAATCTGCCCCATGAAATCAGAAAAAAGAAACCCAATTCTGAGTGTATTCCGGATGAAGAAACTAAGGTGTAGCTGAAACACAAAGTTGCTCAAGTCAATGTTAGAATACAATTAAATCTACTTTCATGTCCATTACACATCTTATTATGCACGCAGGAAATGGTTTTTATATTAGGTTAGAATATATTGAATATCACGTCCATCTGAAGATCGCGTCCATCTGAAAAGAGCAATAGCTGAATTAGAGTTGAAACGCTTGCACCGGGACTTATACACCCATGATGAACATATTCAACCTAGCCTAATTCAAAATTGAGCATACTATTTATTGTGTTCGTCGCAAATGTGCTCTTCTCTTTTGTATCTATTGTTTTCTTTCGACTATCTACGCAGATTTTTTTCTCCAATTACGCACAGTTAATGCTTATACCAGGATGATAACTTGTGAGTGTTAAATTTTGTGTTTGACGGAGATTATGATTAAATACTACTCCATGATTTACTTTTTGTTATCGTTTATCCTTCCCTGAGAAATTATTTAATTTGTGTTACAGATAGAGGAGTAAAAAATAAAGTATTTAGACTGCGAGACCACTAAACGTGTCTAAATCCAGTGAAAACATTTTATAATCATCTTGCTTGTTTTCTGTGTAGCTCATGGTGGATTGCAGTATTGGGATTTCTCAAACTAAAGCTAAGAAATAAAAGCTTTATCACTCTAATCCTTACGTAACGTGTCACTAGAAGGAAAATACACGATTTTGTTCACTATTCTGTACATGAAAATATTGTAGATCTCTAACCAATACAATTATTTGCGTTCCCTTTACTTACGCATGCGCCTCACTGTCGTTTCAAATTGTTCAACACTTGAATTAAAATTTGTTTTCATAGATTATTAAACACCTGCATGCATTATACGCCATAAGAGCTGATTAGTTAGTGCAATAGAGGGTGTTCCGGAACAAGAGGTACAAAATTGCACACCAAGTAGAAAATGGCAAAGTAAACACTTTTTCTTTTATGGAATTTGCCAGCAAAAATTTCGGTTTTTGAAATGTTATCTGTTTATTATTTTCAAGGATGAAATTTAATGACACAATTACTCGCAATGTTTATTTAGAATTTACGAATCAAACACTTCTATTTTATGAGAGTTTATAATAATAAAATTCAGTTCTAGGAACATATGGTAAAATAGTTTCAGCGAGTACACTAGAAGATCCTTGTTGATGCTACACCCATTAGATCTGTGGAAGATCTCGTGGCCAGAATTGCAATATCTGCAGGTGAGATTTCTGAAATGCCAGACGTTTTTCCTAATATCCGGTAGTCGTCAAGACTAAGATGTAAAAAGTGCATTTATGGAACTCATTTCGAATAATTTTGTAAAGTGAATTCAATATAAATATCGCTAGTATTTGTGTCATTGAATTTAATTAATCCGTTAAAATATTAAACAGCTATTATCTCAAAAACCTGATTTTTTTTTAAAACTTCATGGAAGAAAAAGTGTTTATTCAGCCATCTTTTACTACGTGTGTAATTTTGTACTGCTTCTTCGGAAACACTCTGTATTTTCAATTTGCATTGAATCAAAGACCATCATTATAATACTCAAAAAATATAATACAGAGAGCATTATTCTGCTGTTTAGGCCACTCTGCCCCAGAACGCATGGCGCGGTGCAGCAGGACAATATATACGCGCTGTTGGTTAGCCCACTCTCCCTGAAAGACATCTACGGCACCTGGAGGTGAAATGATCGCTTAGCCCACTCTGCCAGTTTTGACCCCTGATTTGTGGGTTAGGCCACTCTGCATATTTGCCCTCCAATTATGAGCGTGACAGAGAAACGGAAGAAGCTGAATTCAAACAAATAAACCAAGGGTTTGATTAGGTAGTAGCAAAACCCGTGGAAATTTCACAGACAATGTCATCGTTGAGCTAGGTGAACCCGTTAAAAAATTCCGTCAACATTATCTAACCTCTGCTAACCTATCCTATACTAACCTATCCTGAAAAAATGTCAAACATATTAATGCATGTAGAGGCCACCTTTCAATACGCTGAGGAATTCGGTATCCATGATACCGCACACTCAGGCATCCTATGTTTCTTAAGAAGCGGACACCAAACAGATATATAAGTAAATATATAAATAAACACACGACAGGTATTATTAGGTTAGATGAAGGAATTTAAGTTCTTTTGTAATGTCTTTTGGCCAAACTATCATGTCAATTTCAAATTGTGCTACTTGTAACTGTTTTATTATGTCCGGGACAGCCAGCAAATAAAATGAAAATTGACTTCAAAAAAAGTTGATTCTGAAATTCTCATTTTATGAATATTACATCCCAGCCAAGAATTACATTCTGATTGTGTTACAGCATAAGTAACCTTTGAAAGAGAAATTAAAGGGACAATAATATGACTTTGGAAGTGCGTTGTTAAGAACTAAATGAATGGTTAAGGTCATGAGTTTTACTATATGTAATGAGTTTTACGATTTTACTTTTAGTGCCGTAAATTCGAAGTTTGACGGAGCAATTTCAAAATTGAAGGTAATTATTGAAGCCTGGGATTGTTTTCAATGCAGGAAACATTTATAGTGCGGAGGAATGGGTACGCTTGACCAAAGCTAAAAATTGTCTGCTGGGCATGACTCGAGAGCATGGGATGAGAAAAAAGTCATTTCTTAAAATATATTTGAATTCGGAGATAAAGTTTGCAGAGAAGCATGTTTACTATGCAAAGCATCCCAAATGTTACTCTGCCACGGCTAAAGTTTTGTTACAAGAAATTAAGGGGAACATAATGCAAGTCCACCTAATGACGTGCCTGACTTGAGAAAAAGGATACAATTATTTTAAAACAGATGGTTATCTGAAGTTTGCCTTCATGATGTACCTCTAGATCAGTGGTTCCCAAACTAGGGGGTGCGCTCCCCTAGGGGGGCGCGAGGAGGATACAAGGGGGCGTGAAGTCATCTGCTCAAAATTATTTGTTTAATTAGAATAATAAAATCATTCCAAGAACAAATATCTGTCAGTACACACATGCAAGGTATAATTATAGCAGTCACTCCAACCCGTTTTCTATTAAGCCAGTTCTCTTTTACACGTTTAGGACACGTCAAAGATACCAACCCCACTGACGCCACTGAGGGACTCGTCACAAACTCCCAATACTCCCTCCCGTCAACCCGAAAATCAAATACTCCTTGTCCACGGGAGTGATTTATGTCACCCCTCAATTCTGGATCACACACGTGTATGAGTGACATTGTAACCTTGACGATCTGCAAGGGTAGAACGATGCAGAATGGAATGTCTTGTTGATTGTGTGATATACTCGTTGTGATCGAAAGTGTGAAATGTGAATAATACGCGGTGAGTTTTGTACGCTAGTTTGAATGCATGTGGTGAAGTGTGTGCGTTGATCCCGGTATAGGCGGCGAAAAGTATGTGTGACACATTAAGTGTTCTGTATATGTTGCTGGGTTGATGGTTCAATCGCCATATCTATTCACTTAATAAAAAACGTTAATAAAAATCTCAGACAGCAGAAAGTAGCGAATCTATCATAAAAAAATGGAAATGATAAAACAAAGCCATAAACACGATAACAGACTAAACCACTGCAAACTCAAACTCAACTCTCGACACGTAAACAAAACTAAACCACCTTGCACGCACTACTCTACATCACACCAAAAACGTACCATCATATCACAATTGAGTCATCGCTAATATAAAGGTGCCTGCACACCAAAAGATTTGAAGCGAGAAAGCAAGCAAGCTTGAATCGATTAACATGTATTCCTATGGGAGTCCACACCTTGAAAGCGAGCAAGCGAGCGAGCGAGAAAGACTGAAGATTGGCTGAAGCGAGAAAGCGACTCGAAGCTGGTTTCACGATTGAGAGATGCAGCGGGAAGCCTCTGGCAGGGCGCGGTGAGATGTCGACGAGGAAGGTACGCTGCTTAATTCCTTCTGCGTAGACCACGCGTATACTGAACTCCATATATCCGAAGTTTATCCTGTACTGTGCCTTTGGAACTCAAAAGATCCAGGCAAAGTGACAGATTTCATGTTTTAAAGCAATGGGACGAAGTAGGAATGAAATTACACATGCTCACAATTTACAATGAAATTACACGTTACAAACACATGCTTGTACCGCTTGTTTTTGTTACAAACCTCTCTCCATGATATTCTGGAGCAAACCAGCCGTCTTTTGGTGTGTGATAGATCTCGCCTGACCTCTTTCTCTCTCGCTTGCTTTCTCGCTTTCAGTCTTTTGGTGTGCAAGCACTCTAAGATCCAACAAACAAAGGTACATCAGCACAACTATGCCAAGGTCGACTGTATACAAAACATCGCTCGTCAAATCAACACATTACATCACAGTATTACTGAGCAGAATCCATTTAACAACAGAATCCATTAAACACTGATGTGGAGTTGTTGCTGGAATCACTGCAAGAGAAAGCCATCGATTTGAAATGTGACTCCAGCGCGAAAAGGGACTTTGAAACAATGAAGTTAGAAAACTTTTGGGTGAAATATCTCCCCATGTGCCCAAAAGTAGGTGAAGAAGCACTTCGTGTGATTCTTCCCTTTTTCTCTACTTATCTTTGTGAAGCAGGATTTTCAGCTCATGTTGTTCTGAAAACAAAACAGCGCAACCGACTTGATGTAGAAAATGACTTACGTTGTGCCCTGTCATCTTTCAATCCTAGAATTTCTGATCTTGTGAGGAAGAAGCAGCAGCATCCATCTCACTAAATTAGTTCATAAATGAGTCATTCCAAATATTAAATGTCATGTTTTCAAATTAAATTTTCTTAAAATTGCAACAAAATTTTGCCAGTTCAAACCATTTTTCGCTCACTTTGAACCAAATGTTTCCTTTTTAGTTACTGGAATGTAGCATTATTTGTTTGAGTGGCTTTCATTATTAAAATGTAATACAAACAAAAATGTTAACCTGAACAATGCTAATAAGTAAATGTAAGAATCATTTCATTGGAAAAAAAGAGGCACTGGGGGCGTGCGGGTCTACTGGAAGCAAAAAGGGGGCGTCAGGTAAGATAGTTTGGGAACCACTGCTCTAGATGTTGTTTTATATGTACAGTTGTGGCCAATGATTTTGGGAAAAGGGAGTTTTCCTATTTTCTCGTTAAACTAAGGTGCAGATTGGCATAGTTTTTAATTGTTTGCTTTTAATTGTTTGTTTAACATTATAAAAGATGAATAAAAAAATTGCACACAAACAATTTTTAATAACCTGTAAAATATTTATTGGTCATTCGCAATATTTGCAAAGTTGACCACGCTTCTTCAAAACTGTTTTGAAACGTTATGGCACGCGGTTTACTAATATATCAATTATATTATGATCAAAGGACCTCCACTCTTCTTCAATAATTGTTGAGGCTCCAAGTTGCGCTAAAATAGTTGGCTTCTTGCTCACTCGACGTTTGATGATCGACCATAAATTTCGATCGGATTCAGATCAGCTAAATTTTCAGGCCGAGGACCTAAAATCTCCACTCCATTGTCATCAACAAACTTTTTACCCACTCTTGCATTATGACATGGAGCGCCATCATGTTGGTAAACCACCTTTTTGTCGGGAAACTGACCAGCTATCGTTGTAAGGAAATGATCTTGTCAGGCTCCAGTTCCCTTATCTGAAAAGCAGCCCCAAACGTGAAGAATGGCAGAATGCTTGACTGTTGGAACGACACATTCATTGGTAAATCTCTCGCCTCTTTTTCGTATCACGAGTCTTTTCCCGAAAGTGGTAAAAAGAGGGAACGGAGATTCATCAGAGACAACGACTTTGATACATTGTTCGGCAGTCCAATGCTGGTACTTCCTGAAAAAATTAAGCAGGTCTTTGTTGTTCGTCGCTGTCAAAAAAAGTTGCTTCGCAGCTCTCTTCGAAGCAAGTCTGTTGTCGAAGAGTCGACGTCGAACAGTTCGAGCTGAAGCATGGACGCTATCCCTCTCCCATTTTAGCGAAATAGCAAAACAGTTAGATGTGGCCTGTACAAGCTTTTTGTAGGTGAAATGAGGTTATTGAAAGCAATGGAAAACATTCTAATGAATAAATATTTCTATTGCCATTGACTGATTCATTTCACAAAAGATCCTTATGACGGGCATTTCTTTTGCACCAACCTGATATATCGTTCACTATCTAGTCTAAAGCATTTTAATTAAAGGCAATTGCGGGTACAAACATCTATTTAAATCCTTCGGCATAATTCTTCAGTCTCTGAAAAAGTTTTGGAAAAATCGTAAAATCATTCAAATTCAGTCTTTATGCTGAATTATCACTACATTGAAATCTATTTAGCGAACTGTCTTATCACTGAATTGGATAGGTTTGCAGGTAACTCACTTGAATGAAGCCCGCAATTCGACCAAATGAAAATTATGAGAAACAAAAATTACCTTCTACCTGATCGGACCGATGAAAACCAATGTATTCGATGCATGTACCTTCATATTAGTACCATGAACTTGAACTAAATATTATTTTAATTTTCATAACATGCAGACGAATGGACGATTGCATTTCTATTTCGGAAGTTTAGAAAACCATTTCTCCAACTTTAAATGGAAATTTTAAAAGTACACTCCTGATCAAAAGTTTAAGACCACTTGAGAATTTAGAAAAATGCAAACTTTTCAGTGCTAAAGAATTAAATGCATTCAACTAGGGATCACTAATTAGTAAAGGTAAAAGGTGAGAAAGACAAAAAATAACAATTGTAACAATTTATTAAGAAATCAACATTTTAATGAAAATGACTTTTTCAGTTGATCAAAATGATAAGACCACATACAAAAATCATAGGAAATCTTTCTTCAACGACGTTAGGTGAGCAAACATTGCACTTAGTAATGAGTACTGCTTCTATTCTTGTTGATAACCTCAAAAATTCTTCGTGGCATACTAGAAACGAGGGTTTCCATGAGGGCTCGAGGATTGTTGTCCCAGCTGCTGAAGATGGCAGCACGAAGTTCGCTTACTGACGCAAATTGTTTACCATTTCCATGAACATCTCCCACCATCCACCACCAAACATTTCCTATTGGGTTTAAGTCCGGCGAACATGCTGGATGACGCAAAACAATGACCCTATTTTCTTGAAAGAAAGTCGTAGTCTGGCGGGCGGTGTGGACTGTTGCATTATCCTGCTGAAAAATCCATCCATCACCACACAGACGAGGACCCTCTGCTGACAAAGACGATCTTTGCAGCATTCCGACGTACCCAGCAGCTGTTTGACGACCCTGCACCCCCTGAAGCTCCATGGTTCCTCTGTAGGAAACTGCGCCCCATACCATAAGAGTGCCTCAACCAGTATGGCGCGGGGAAAACATTTCAGGAGGGATTTCTTTGTCATGCCAGTACCGTTGGAAGCCATCAGGGTCATCCATTTTGAATTTTTTCTCATCAGGAAATAAAACTTGAAACCACTTCTCAACGTCCTATGTTTGGTGCTCACGAGCAAACTGTAAACGGGCCACTTTGTGACGTTGAAGCCACCGAGGACCTTGTAGACGCTTCTTGTTCTTCATGCCGTCTTGTTGTAAGGGCCGCCTGATCGTTACTGCACTGCAATCAGCTTCTGTGAGGGCCTAAATTTGCTTGTAAGACCGTCCTCTGTCTTGAGAAACCACCCGTTTTATTCTCCTACCCAATGCAGGTGTAATTTTTTTCGGTCTACCACTAGATTTTGCTGTTCCATAATTCTCTGGGTCCTTTAGGAAGTTGCAAATTACAGTTTTACTGCGGTGAATCTCAGCTGCGATTGTGCGTTGCAACAAGCCTTGCTTATGCAGTTCGACAATTTGACCACGTTCAAATTCGGAAAGTTTGCTTGCTTTGGGCATGGTGAAGCCTTTATGCTATCAGTGCCAACATGTAACTAATCTAAAATACCGGAAATTACCCTTAAACTAAACATTTTTTACCCTGCTCTTATAATTATGATCAACTGAAAAAGTCATTATTCATTATAAGTGTTGATTTCCTAATAAATTGTTACAATTGTTATTTTTTGTCTTTCTCACTTTTACCTTTAGTATTTACCGATCCCTACCCAGTCTAACTTTTTCGCAGAAGCATGCATGTTTATCACCGCCCAAGCGATTTTATCGCCGAAAAGGAGGCTATTCTACTTATCGATTTTTATCGCCGTTCAATGTGAACATTTTCATACAACATTTTGCATAAAAATGCAAAAATTGTATGTGTTTTGCTACTCAAGCGATTTTATCGCCAAAGAGGCGGCTATTCTACTTATCGATTTATATCGCCGCCCAGTGGATATATTTTTATACAAAATTTTGCATAAAAATGCAAAAAAAAAATTCTAACTACAAGTGCGACTGCGCTGCTTAAATTTTTACATTCATTTCACAATATTGCACATACTTGTATTGCTTTTGTAAACGACATTTACAAACTATTTACAAGTTTTGCAACCTGTTAATAGTTTTCTCATGTCTAAAAGAGTTCTGATGTCCTTTTTCAAAAACAAGTGTCGGAAATACAGTCTCATCATTTTAACGTGAAACATGTCGTAATTGAAAGTGCTAAAATTGCGACGTTGCTATTTTTTTGCCTGTTCGAAAGGTGGTGTACTTTACACCTAAAAATTCGAATTTTAACCTTGAGGTATATGAGTTGAGTGACACTGCATTACAAGTTTTGAATCTTCAAATCACGCGAAGTATTAAATCGTTCTAAACAAGTAAATATTCGTAATACTCCATGCCTAGGAATTTACTTCATTATCTGAAAGTAAGTTAGGTGGTAGGTCGTCTAGTGATTACACGGGCCGATTCGATTATCTGATAAAATTTGCATTTATCTAGAGCTATTCAACTATTTAAACTGTTTATGATCACTATTTGCAGATTGAAAGAAAATATTTGCATTTTTGTAAAAAGTATATTAGAATATTTGCCACTGGAATTCGAAAGTGGACGAGTAGTTTTTTGCAGACTTTCACATTTAATCGTTATGTTTTGAATTATTGTTAAATACGCGGCTTCCAAATTGAGAAAGAGAGGAAAAGTTAAAATAAGGAACACATATGATGAAAGTCTGTCTAAATCATGAACAAGAATGTTACAGAACTCATTCAAGTGCTACGTTTTTTAAAATAGGTTAAAAAATCCAACTTGGGGTTTTCATTTCAGCTTTGTGCTTACGTATTAAACAATAGTCAAGTTTTAAAATAATAGTTCACAATGCTCCTTTACTCCTCACCATTTGTTTTGCTGAGCAATTAGAATTTAACTTAAAATCAAGTAAACTTGTTTTAATCAGAATTTTTTGAAGTATGTTGTCAGGTATTAATCATATCTTTGAAGGGCATTACCATGACTCGTCGTTGTGGAAGTTTATACAGAACCGTACTTTATACTTTTTATAAGTTTATACAAAACCGTACTAAAACCGTAAATTCTGTTTTGTAAGTAATTCTTTTCAAATTGCATCATAGTAAAATCTTCTTTAAAATTTTTGGAACAAGTTTATCTAATAACTCAAACAATGGGTAAATAAGGTTTTCAATTGCGGGGCAATAATGTTGCTACTAAACTGTTGCTATGTTGTGTTGAACAGTAATTGTAAAAAACAATGACTGAGGATCATGTCAAAGAAATATTTCATATTTCTATAATTCGTTGATTGCCTTCATTTGTTGATTTTTTTGGTGCTTGATTTCACTGTTCAGCTTTGGCAATTTTTTTTGTACAGGCTCACAATTTTTTTTTTTCTGTCAAATCATAGGAAGTATTTTACAGAAGCTGCCACTTATTACATATCAAAATGTTTCCCAATTGAATTAATGCCCCTTTTGTATATTTACATTTTTTTGAGAGAAATATGCATGTTAAGTATTTACATGGTTGAGCCATATTACTTAGTGTGT
Source organism: Platorchestia sp. MABIK (assembly GCA_014220935.1). Taxonomy (NCBI): domain Eukaryota; kingdom Metazoa; phylum Arthropoda; class Malacostraca; order Amphipoda; family Talitridae; genus Platorchestia; species Platorchestia sp. MABIK. Next base: position 51,547 of record JACJUY010004274.1, on the reverse strand, counting down.
GAAATCTTTTCAGGACTACACTGTACATGATGTGTGTGAAAAATTATTCTCACAGTGCAGGAGCTCATCGTTAAAACCAGCTGATCGTTGTTTAAAGTTATGAAGTTACATTTTGCTCGCATTTTTTATCATATTTATATCATTTCATTTAAAAAAAGTAGGAACTATCTTTTACTAAATTGGAAGGTCTTGACTGTGTCCAGTATGCTTCGGAAAACCTTCAGTGAATTGAAAATCACACAATAAAGAAGGCGAATTGAAGCTCTTCTTGATTCAGAAAAGCATGAAGTTGCACTTTCTGAATGTGTTGAATGTAATGAGCACAATGCTGAAAATGCTGCTAGTGAGTGCCAAGAAAATCTTGAAATTAGTGATGCAAGCCACATGGGTAGGATGTCAAGTGCTCCATACGACCCGCATGTTACTTCTGATTCAAACAGCTCTGATGTATGCAAGTCAGATTATTCCAGAAAATCTGATACAAGCAAGTCTGACAGTTCAACTACAAAACCTGAACTAGAGTGCAAAATTTCTTGCTCAACTCAGACTCAGAAGTGTGGACATTTGTGCTCACTGAAGCTGAAAAGATGCTTTCAAGAATGGGCTAATGATGAAGAAAGTATTCCAAATGATTGCATTACTCGGCTCCTCCATAAACTTTCAAAGGATTTTCCAGAACTGCCTAAAACTAGTAAAGGACTGAAAGAACGTCAGAAATATGAAATAGTGAAAATGGATTCTGGGGAATATTCCATGTTTTTGAATTGGCAAAACTCTTTCACAAAAATTTTTAAAATTCTCAAAGTCTAAAATCCAAATTTGAAACGTGTTAACATGGCTGTAAATATTGATGGCATTCCAGTATATGACAACTCCAGACTTCACTCAACTTAGCCGATTCTTTCCAGAATTCAAGAATGCCCAAAACAAATTGTGACAGTTGGTATTTTCACCACAAATTCCTCTAATAAACAATTGCCAGCCCCCAAAGTCTTCCTTAATATCTTCATAGAAGAACTAGGGCAATTTGCACAAAATGTAAAATAGAGCTTAAGTCTAGATTTGAACATAGGGCTATTTGTCTGTGATGCACACACGCGATCCTACCTGAAAAATATAGTGACCCACACAACTTACAATAGTTGCCAAGCAGGTCAGTACCATGGAGGGCATGTAACGTTACTGGATACCACTGCTCCTCTTCGCTCTGTTGTTCCATTCAATGAAAGAACAGATTTCAGCCATCATAAAATTGATTCGCTCTCGCCACTGCAGTCAGAATTGCATTTTCCAATGGTGTCAGGATTTGTGCTTCATTACATGCATATATGTACAATTAATGTCATAAAAAGAATATTGAAAAAGTTATTTTCCAGCAGTGCAATTGAAACCAAAGAAATCATTTAACCCTTCACTGCATGAATGATTTTAGGAAATTGAAAAAAAATTTTACTTGCTTGAAAACTCTTTAATAGACATCCTTTCAACATATTAAATCAAAAGAAAATAATTTTTTAATTTTTTTTATATATTTTTCATTATGTATCATATACGATACACCACGAATATCATGTCTTTGAGTATGAGGTATGAGTCGTTTATGACACATATATTACAGACATCGTTAACAAGTTATTTTACCGATTTGAACTTTTGAATCCCTAATAGATCCATTAGAATACATAATACTGAAAAAATTATAAAATACAAAACATTAATATAATTCTCCTTGGAACGTTTTGTAAAAGTCTTTTTTAGGTTTCACAAAAATCAGTTTTTCATGTTACATGGAATTTTTGAAAACAGTTGTTTTCAAATTTCAGGTAAAGATGCACAAGACATTTGGAACACATAATGTTTGACAGCAACTTGCAGTCTGGCATTTTACAGCGTTGGCGCTCATTTTTTGGCTGAGGCCAATGATGAAAGCCATCTAAGCGAACATTCATCACAGGGACACGAGCAGGGGGTCCTCGTTTTCTTTTTGCCTTTATTAATTGCTCAGTGCTAGTAGAAGGCCTTCCTCTTTTCTTGGTAGGATTGATGCCTACTTTGCACATCCCTTCTGCAACTTCAACTCGGAAATCTGACAAGCGCATGCCATCTTCGTGCACCTTTCGAAAGATCAACCAGGAATTCACAACAGTGATATCCAGTAGATGATGAAATAATCTGAGATACCATTTTTTGGATCTCATCTTGTTTTTGTGTCGACCGATGTGGCTGTCTAGGAGATCTACCCCACCCATGTGCTTATTATAGTGTTTGACAACATCGGGACAATTGACATGTATGTAGGCCTTCTTCTTGTTGTCAAATCTTCGCACTTGAGACAGGGGCTGTTCCCCAGCAAAAGTTGACAAGAAAGAAACAACTTTGTTGTCTTTCCATGAAACACAAGATACCTCAGCTCCATCTTTATGAGTGACGAATTCTTGCGAATAGCCTCTCTCCTGTTTGTTCATGTCCTGCTCAGAGAATTCATTTTGTTGTTAGGAATTCTATTTGACCTAACAGTACCAAGAGCCAGTATCCCTTCATTCGCAAAATACAGCAGCAATCCAAAAGAGGTGTAATAGTTGTCAGAGTACAGCTTATGGTTTGCATTCCTTGAAATTTTTCGACTTAGTCTAACTACGATATTGCTTGAAGCTCCAAGGTCAGGTTCTTCGGGTGATCTGTTCTCACTGTTGTTGTCTTGTCCAGTATAAATTTCAAAGTCGTAGGAATAGCCCTCAACGCAGCAAAGTACAAATAATTTATACCCCCATTTGTGAGGTTTGGATGGCATGTATTGCTTCAAATAACTTCGAGCTTTTGTAGCACAAATTTGTTCATCAATTGAAAGACATTCTTCCATGGGAACTTTCTCAAAATTTTTCTTTAGACTGTTGATGACTGGTCTGAGTTTGAAAAGTCTATCGTGATTTGGATTATCTCTTGGTACATTTTTCGAGTTGTCAGCAAAGTGTAAAAAGCTCCTGATCTTTTCGAAGCAGCTTAGGGATATTGTTTCTTGAATAAGCTTGTTGCCCATGATGCTGCTCCAATAATCCCTGACGCATGGCACATGTACGTAAGACATGATGATGCAGATCCCACTAAATTTTTGAAGATCAAACTTATCAATGTCCAACACTTTAGTGGGATTCTTCTGAGCACTGAACATGAGCGTTTCTTCAAGTATTGAAATCATATCATCAGTGAACAGAAACTTGAAGCAATCATAAGGAGTCTCTAATTTTTTCACTTCGAGGGTTAGCTCATCACTTCCCTTGAATTTCACGTGCTCATCCGGTATCTTGAAAGTTTTCTTCTTTCAAATAACATTTCTGAAAGAGCTTACTCCTTTAGGATCCCTGTTTGCAACTTTCACATCGGTTGGATTTTTTTCAGAAATAGAAATGCAAGTTTCATCTGGGATCAGTACGGAATCGTTGTCTTCAGTTGCTGTTATTGATGTTCCAATCTGTTCTTGCGATTGTTCAACTTCAAAAAGAGCTTCATATTCTTCTAGATCAAATTCCAAATCTTCATCTAAATCTAGTCCATCTTCACTTTCTGCCCCCACCTCCATGATGTGGACCCCAATTTCATCTCGCGAAAATCCACTACGAGTTCGCATATTCTGCAAAATAAAACTCAATAAATATTGATTTTCATAATGATGCAACACAATATCATTTTATACTTCATGTTATGTGACAGTGCTACATTTTTTTGCGGAATTGTTAGGATAGACAAATGTTGTGCATCTATCGAACATTAAAAATTATAATAATAATGTTATTTTCCAAATTACAGTTTCAATGTATTTTAAATATGAGTTTTAATATATAATAAATAATAATATTGTCGGTGTCGGTGGTATGTGTAAAATTATTTTGCATAGCTTAAAAGGAATCCTCTAATCTTTTCAGGCAAGCCATTCATCAAAGACACCTACTTATGTGCAACATTCATGTGACATGTGAGCGAAGAAAAGGTATAAAAGTGAAGATAGCAAGGCATTAAACATGCGTTATTTGAAAAGCGGTTACCTTACAATTCATTTTTTTACAGTACCTAAACGAAGTATCACTTTCCGGGGAATACAGGGTGTCTCAAACAAATTTCCCCAAACTTTAACATGCTGCCATTTTTTAATTACACGTGCATTTAATTCAACACTGCATAACAGGAAATCAACTTAGCTTGAGAAAGATTGAGTTTGTCTGGAAAAGTGATTCAAAGACCGAAAATGTAATTAAAGAGCAAAGATGATGTATTGCACGATGAAGCTTGGGCTTCAACTAGATGCCTTTATAACTGCACTGTAAAAATTACCCGTGAAATTCACGGTTAAGCACCGTATAAATCATAGTATTTTACTGTCAGGCATATTGTACAGTAAAACACTGGGTCTCAATCCAATAACGGTGAAACACCGTTAAATGGATTAAATGAAAGTAATTTTCTCAATTTGAGCTTTAAATTACTTGAACACATTTTGCCTAGTTACTATAAACCCTATGAGGTATGTATTGTTCAAGCAATAAAAATCATTTGAGAAATGATTGAATTATTAATATCTAGGAACTTTCCTTCCCATAACGGAAATACGAATGATTGTTCTAATTATTTATTGATAAAATGTATTGTGTTTTCCTCTTACATCAGTTTTATAAGTGGTATTTTAGGCTTTAAAACGTTGACGATTGAACTATCCCATCGAAAATATTGGTTCTCTGTTTTATTTTATCATTGCACTGTTTCTTGATTAATAAAACTCGTTAAACAAGAAATACGAATTTTTCTTCAAATGTTTTGTCACAATAAATGTATTGGCAAATTGATCACTGAGAAGCTGACACCGTGTGAATAGTATTGGAACTACTTTCCCAAAGGGAATTGTGTTAGCGCGTCAAGTAGCAAGCGGGTGGAATCGTGCGCGAGAGGAGTCAATATTAAAGTCGCAGTTATTGCTTTCTAGTAAATGCATTTTGTTCTCACCACCAGAGCATAATAATTTGACAGTGCTTCTTCCATATTGATAGCAAACATATAAAGTTCATGAGTGGAGGTTTTAATTTAAGCGGACGTTTACCGTTGAATTTCGTAAAGTACAGGCAGTATTCGTGTTAATCTACTCACACATATAGTATAACTGTTGAAATTAAGTCTTGTTAGAATGCTGTTGAGCGATGTTATCGTCCCTAAATTCTCCCCACGTGTTATGTGAGTTTCCAATTTTGACAAATTTAGTTGTAAATAGACTTGTCGTGTATTTTAACCATTTTTTTTATCCTCGTGCTTTTTTAGTTCAAATGTAGATTGTCTACTTAAATCTGAAAAGAGAAGTAGACTCACTGCCAATGCTATCTATTGCTAACATATAGATTTTATTGAGTTCATAAATTGTGAGTTCATTAGAGCATTCTCAAATTTTTAGTAAAATATATCTCAAAAATGCAGAATTAAAATGTGTTGGAAGAGGGTAGTCTGAGGCCCCATTATAATTGTCCATTTTGTGGTAAAGTATCTATATCATTGGCAGGGTATGTAAGCCATTTTGCATTCCATAAAAACGTATGCAATGTTGCATTTCCATGTTCATATGAACAATGTCCTAGGAAATTTAAATCATACGCTGGATGCCGAGCGCATATTTTACGGGAACATGGAAAAAAGTTGTCAAATGGCATCCAAACGGGGCATCAGAGATCTCCAGATACACTTCTGCATTGTAATCAAATTTGTCCCCACTTGAATGCATTGCTCCAACATCTAAATGATCATATAAAAAATGTTGAAATCATTAGGTGCCCTGTGAAAGATTGTGAGAAATCATTTTCAAAAATTTCTAGTTTTAAAAGTCATCGTAGTGGAAACCATCACGGATGTTCTCATAATCAGGTTGCTTTAAAACACATACAATCACCTAGTGTACATAAAGGCAGTGTTGATATTCATTCAGTAGCACTTTCAGCTCATGAAGCTTGCTCTGGTGTATCTGATGCTATTGATAAACCTGATACTAGGGAGACAGACGAGGGAATGAAAAATGGTGATGAAAATTTAGGTAGCATTGATGTAGAAGCATTTTATGTGAAAAATCTTGCTTTGCTCTATCTCAAATTGCAGGCAAAATTATTAGTTCCATCATCTACCATCCAGCATATCATTGAAGAATTTCATGAAATTCCCCAACAAGGACATACATTTTAGTGTTCAAAAGTAATCACAAAATTAAAAAATGAAACTGACATTCCAAATGAGTGTTAAAAGAAATTGAGGAATTATCCACCAATGCAGATCTGTTTCAATGTACATCAGACAGTTTTAGAACTGACTTCAAACGTAAAAAAACGTTTAAAGAAATATTTATTATGCTCAACCGATTGAAATCAAATAAGGAAATAATGCTCAGTATAAAAAACGTTCTTTTCAATATTTTCCTGTGTGTTGAAGCCTAGAAAGCTTGTGGAATAATAAATCTTTCCAAGACGAATTAGCTTCTGCCAGGGTATGCAACTTGCCAAATGTAGATGACATTTCAGAGTGTATGAGTGATGTGTGTGATGGTAGAGAGTTTGGGGTAAATCCTTTATTTAGGCATGATCCTAATTCTCTTAAACTCATCCTCTATTAGGATGCCTTTGAGGTTTGCAATCCGCTTGGTTCAAGTAAAAAAGAAGCACAAAGTACTGGCTGTTTACCTTACTCTAAGTAATATCAGGCCATATTTAAGATCTAATGCTAATCATACCATTCTGGTTTTGCCATGCACAGAATGATATTTCAACTATTTTGGGCAGGGGGCCATTTTTGAATATTTAATAAAAGACCTGCAAGTTATAGACAAAAATTATATTAAAGTGGGCAAAAATAAGACCAGAGGCACTTTGTGCTGTATTACTGGAGATAACCTTGGCTCTCATTGTGTTGGAGGATTTACAAAAATCATTAGTACAGTTGAGTACTTCTGTAGGTATTGCTTGATTCGAAAACAAGATTTTGAACAAAATCCCTTAACTATTGGACAATGTAGAACAGTTGTAAGCTACAAATTAGACCTTGTTGGGCTTTCAAATGGAGTAAACGATTTCAGAGGTGTTAAATTTAATTCTGTATTTAATGCGCTGTCATATCATGTTTGTCAGCCTGGGTTACCTCCATGTCTTGGTCATGACCTATTAGAGGGTGTTGTGAACTATGACTGTGCTCTCTTCATAAAAGATTTGGCCCAAGTTAAGAAATGGTTGACTTATGATGAATTAAACACTTTAATAGTAACCTTTAAAAACCTGGGCGCAACTGCTAGTTGTAAGCCCAGTCAAATAAACACATCTGGAGAGAAGTTAGGAGGGCGAGCTGCTGAAAACTGGCGCTTACTTAGGTTGCTGCCGCTCATACTACGCAAAAAACTTTTGAATTCAGAAGACTCTACTTGGTGCTGCTCTCTAATGTTGCGGGATTTTGTCGTGTTATTATGAGCTCCAAAGATAACTAGAAGTGATGTTGCTTACTTGAATACTTTAATTGAAGGCCATCTTGAATTACGAAAGAAGTTATATCCTTTAAATGATTTGAAGCCCAGGCACCATTACCTAAGACATTATCCAAAACTTATCTTGGATTTTGGGCCACTTATTCATCTCCGGATCATATCTTTTGAGCGTCACCACTCATACTTCAAAAGATGTGTTCAGTAGAGCCATAATTTCAAGAATTTGAATTTCACACATAGTGAGCGCTATCAACTGCTTCAAGTTTTTAAAGGAGCTGGGCAGAATTTTCCTGACCCTATTGACATTGGGGAATGTGAACCATTTTTTCTGAATGAAACTTCAGTAAAGTTGCAAGCCGCACTTGCTGCATTCAAGTTCTCTAACGAAAAAACTTGGATTTGTGATGAAGTGACCATCAGAGGATCTCAGTTCAAGAAAGGATATTTTTTAGTGTTGGGCAAAGCAAACAGTGACATGGAAGATATTCTTACATTTGGGGAGATTCTTTTTATACTTATATCTGGTAAGAATTCTGAAAGTCCCTTGGTTTATTTTGTTGTGAGGAAGCATCTGTCAGTTTTTGATTTCAGCCTTCATGTTCATCAAATTTTCACTTCCACGGGTCAGGAACTAAAATCTCATGATTGTGTGAGTTATGAAAACCTTCATGATTATTACCCTTTTCAAGGGTATGAAAAGAGCTTTGGAACATTATTGATTCCTCTCAAGCACAACAGTCCTTTGTCGTGAAAATGTCAATCTCAATAAAAGAGAGCATTTTTCAAGTGTTGCCAAACCTGGCAGGTGGTATTGTTGATGGCACACTTAAGGTGCTGCTCACTGAAGGAAATAGTACCCCTTTAGAAAGAGTTTTTTAACATTGAACCTAGATCAATGAAATTTTTTATACTGATAGGAAATTAAATTTGGAATCATTTGTCGTCCATAAAAATTGCGATTTTCTGTAAAGAAAACGAGATATTTATAGAAACGAGATTTAAGGGAAGGTTTTCCAAAATGCGTCTCCTCTGACAGTTTTTGAGTAAAAGCGATGATTTTAGTGTCATTTGATGCTGAAATACTGAGAAATTTTAAAAACGAACATGACATTCTTTAAACTTTAATTTGAAGTTGAAAAAACATAAAAAACTCCATGGCATGTCTTCTTTTGGAAAATTTCGTACTTTATGACGTCACAACTTTTAATCGAAAATGAATATCGAATCGCCATGTTAGTTTTTGGAAAGCACACGTCGTTCCGTATCCAATGATACTAAAATCATCACTGTAGCTTAAAAACTGTACGAGGAGATGCATTTTGAAACCCCACATTCTGAAGAAAACACATATAAATTCAATAAAAGGAAGCTCATATTCACTGGTAGGCTGCTTCAGTCGTATGAATTTTCCGCTTTACTTCTGTAATGACTGAAGGCTGGTAGAAAAAAACGTGTTCTAAATCACACGCAAGCTTTACAAGCAGAACACCTACCACCGAGCAGCTGCCTCGTGCCTCTACTTGTTACTTCCCTTCAAGCAACTTCGATGCATTCCCCCGGGTCATTCTGACCGCTGTCCCAAGGCTTCGATGAGCGTGGGCATTGACTGTACGAATGCGCCTTAACTTCATGGGGAACCATGAGGGAAGAGCCATGAATCACCTACCGTTGCACCGCACTGCACTGCACTGCCCCGCCTTCCCCTTCTCGGCACCTATGACTGCGTGGGAATCCGTGCCTGGACGAGAGTCTTCGGATCTCCTTAGCGTCGTCTTCGGAACTCCCTACTTGATGGCAGCTGAGGTTAGTTCACGTAGACTTGGCGCATGTCTACCAGAGATTTAGCTGTCACCCTACGCTTCCATAAAATTCGCTCATATAAATTCACATGGTGAAGCAACTATAACTTACCATTTAACTTAAAACTTATGACCTACCGTACAACCTAAAACCTATAACTTACCGTAGAACTTGAAACCAATAACTTGACTTGTGTGAGCTACGACCCGACTCTATAACTAAAACTATAACTTAACTTGTGTGGGCCACGACCCGACTCTATAACTAAAACTATTCCTATAACTTAACATGTGTGGGCTGCGACCCGACTCTGTAACTGTTTACCTACAGCTATCACGAAACATGATAACTCCGGTAATATTAAATTTACGGTATTTTTCTTTCATCTTCGCCAGGACGCGATTAACCGAAGTAGGTAGAGAAGATGGCGCCAATTCAACTTCTCTATACTTGATGGCCGAAGGCAGCGCCGTCAACCTAGCTGCTGACCAGTTTCGAACTGTTGTCAACCTAACTATTTGTTCGTCACTAAGGAATGTATGTCCTATTTTCGTGGGATGCGAAAAATTCTCCCGACCATTAAAGTTTTTTTCCCCCACTTCACGTAGTTTTTCGTACATTCAGATCCTCACAAAAAGGTAAACAAAGAAACAGAAACAATCTCAGTTTTTCTTTATTATTATTTATTGGGTCAGCTAGGACCCTTGAAATCATTATACAGTAATAAAGAAACATAGAAGATGACATAGCAACGTTGTGCAGTGAAGAAAGTGCCAAGGGAGAGGTGTAACATGATGAAATACCACTTCCCTCTCCCCTCCTCCCATGCTTCGAACCCCCGTAGCGTGCGAACGAATGAACGTACGATCCTCATTTTTTCACAGGATGTACCTGACATCTAATCCTTTCTATAGCAGCTAAAATCAATATCTCTAAAAAATTCAACCCTTAAAAGTATGAAATTAAAAGTAAAAGTGTTTCTTCAATTCTCCAGCTACTAAATTTCATTAGAAATAAAGTTGCATGTGTGTAGCCTAGTTAATTACAGAGTGCTTAGTATTGTTTTATTTATGATGTGGCAAATTGTGAAAAATTCAAAGTAATTACTTTCTTCATATACGAAACTTCTTAACATTTGAATATTTGTGTGAGTTGAATTGAATTTATTTATTTTTTGTAGGGTGTTAGGATGGATATAGGTCAGTCACCTAATCAATGCTTGATGTTTGAATTATGAGATTCATTCAACGCTTGACTTATCGGCTAAATAAAATTGAAAAATATGCTAATGCTTTATTTGTGCAATATGGGATGTTATCTTTTACTTGTGTTGTTGAGATCACTTACATTTTTCTATACTCGTGAAAGTTGATCTGAATTACTAAACATGAGCAAGAAAAAAACTCGTATGTTATCTACTAGTTTATTTTACATTTAAACAATGTAATGTATTGAATTTTGTGCGAGAATGATTATTCTGCATCACAATATAGTAAGGGCTAGTTGCTTAGTGAAGTTGTGAGAAAAATTTTGGAAGGAAAAGTTGAAACTCAGTCTAGTTCAAGTGGGTATTTCTTCAATGCCGTTTTACCAGTGCTGCTCAATTTACATTAAGTCTTTCTTATCACAGTTGCATTGGTTATTGAAGATTTCCACCTATTTCTTTTACTTTTGTACTGCCACTAGAAAGAGTGAGTTCTTGATTACCAATTCACTTCACAGGAGAAGTTCAGTTTTCTAAGTGCTGAGTACATTTGACATTATTTAAAAAAATTTATAATTAAACCTCACTTTTATTTAGCGTTACGAACTATAAGATCTAAAAAATTTTACTCATGTGTTCAGTACAAAATTTTGAGTGCAAGCAAAGTAAGGGAAGTGATGCATCATAGTGAACAAAACTGTTCAGAATATTGTTGACTTGCCAAGTTGAAGTAGCCCAAGTTGCCTCCAGCTAATTCAGTTTGTGGGCAAAGTGGCAAATAGAGATTGTTTTCAGATATTTCCTACATGTTCAGTAACTCATCTAGCACAACTCCAGAAGAATAGTGGAAGTCAAAGAAATACATCAAATATAGTTACCAAGAAGTTTATACATTTTGTGTGTATCTCCAGTTATGGCGCTTGTGTTTGAAATATCCAAGCATTTAATACGTGTACGTAACAGACGAAAAAATATAGTTAAGATTAAACTCGTCACTGCTCATTTCTGTCGCTTAAGTCACACAAATATGCATGATTTTATTACACTTGAAAAAAATCATCGTATGTGGTACTTTATGTTCTGTTACTTCTATTGATATCCAGGAGAGGGTAAGCTGTTCTCTTTTTGGCTAGTTACTTAGCTACTTTTAGTTCACTTTTGGTTCACTGTTGCTTTATTTGCTTCCATCCATTTATTCTTCACTTTTCATCTGGTTTTGTGAATTGCTTCCAAATTTATCTCTATGTGCTGGATGTGGGAACATATCTTGTGCATAGATTTTCATGTCCCTTGATTCCATATTATATGCATTCTTCTCTTAGAAACACCCATTTTGTGTGGCCAGCGAGAGTCAGACTTGACTAGAATTGTACTTTGAGATACTAGGTAGTTGATTTTCTTATCTGCAATATAACTTTAAATAAATTTTGTTGCTCAAAAAATGAACAGATTTCTTATTTCTCCAAAAATTCATAAAGCAATTGATAAAAGTAATTGTTCTGTGAATATTTATAATAAATGTTAGGAAATTCGAGTATTTTTAGATATATTAAATTGTATCAAAATTGAAGTGAGGATTTCCAAAGTGAACCATCAAAAAGTCCTTACAGTTCCCTAGTTCATTGTAGCTAACAAAACTTTTCTCTGTTGGAAGAGCTAGTGAATGAATGAGTTCCTCATGCAGTTTTGCAAAACAAAAATTTTAGGGGCAGTTGCAGTATTTAATTTAAAATTTTTTACATTAGTTGTATTTGTTCTTTTGTTTAATTTTAGGGATTAATCATACCAAGACAGTGTTGTTGTATCTCAAAATGTGCATCGCATTGGGGCGCCGCTGGATGTCTTTGTCACGATCTCCGTGCGCCGGAAGGTCTTTGTTGCGCTCCGACCGCCGGAAAGTCTTTGTTGCGCGCTAGCTTTAAGAGGTGTCTGTAACCGACGGAAAGCCAGTATACAGAAAATGTGCGTTGCTGCGCGTTTCATTCTCCTGTCTTGGTAGTTCAAGGCTACGGAAGCTGTAGTTGCAGGTACAACTAAATGAACGTCATGTTGTGTTGAGAAGAAACGACACAATTAGTGTTAATTTCATTATACCATGAGTTGATTTTTTTCACTGATGTACAACCTGCTGCAAATGCATCAGACCTCAACAATGTAGCTCAACCGTCTACAAGTGGGATTGGTTCAATGTTGGATTCAAGCTCAGTGATGACATCCTCACCTAGCCCCATTAATCCCAATTGGGCTCATGAATTGTGATTACATGGGAGAAGATGTCCCGTCGGAATATAATCAATGTGGTTGAAAATCAACCTCGACCTACGCCAAGGGCAAGGCGTGAGATGGAACGCGTCGCTATAGATGCCGTTATGATTACTCATAGGCCTGGCAAAAAACTCTGGATTTAATAGCTAGGAAGATTGTGGCTAAGTATCCACAATCGTTCCAGGATATAATTGAGGGAACCCTTCTGGGCTCTAGCCATGAGTTACTTTGCAAGCAACTTGTTTATCGCTCCAAACTGCTGAACAGAAGAGTTAATCCTTCTTCTTTTAAAAGTGGCGTGAAAATATATATGTCAACTTCTGAAGAAGATAAAGCAAGACAAGCAAAGAAGGTTCGTTTCGATGATCATGGTTGCAAAAGTTTCAATCCGGACATTCTCGTTGGAGACACAAAAGAAGCTCAACAAGCTATTGCGTCAAATTTGAAGGAGATGTTCCTCCAGAAGGGCACAGAAGGCCATTACGAGCAGCTGATCATATCTTCAGCGGCAAGAGATTTTGTCTGGAGTTAATATTGTAGCTCTGAAAAAAAAACTGGCTGTACCTCTTTGAATCGAGGGTCTGTTCATTCATTTTGAAGAATTAACGGGAGTTAACATAAGAGATCTAGTGCAGGTTACGCACCAAAGCAGAGCACAAGGAATTTTTTGGGGATGGATAGGCAGATGAATTCTCGTGACATAATCCAAATCAATATGGATTATAAAAATGCAAAACTGAACTCAGGCAACTCGCTCTCTGAATTGCCAACAGCTATTTTGGGTGTTATGGCCTATTTCAGGGAAAAACAAGATGTTTTGTCCAAAGTGTTCTAGGTGAGTACTGCGCATATTCTAATGTTCATTTTTATAAATTTTATCCATTCAAACTCTCCTCAGGTGGATACAACTATTGTATCTATGGGAATTACCACTCCCAGGGGAGAAAATGTGAGAGTTCAAGCTGAGAGGTTGGTAGGCCTTTTCTTTGTCGCAATAAAATGTTCTTGCGATGTTTAGGGCCACCTTTTTCGGTTCACTGCTGTCCTGTTTTTCAGCACGTACTACTTTCTTCAACTTTTATCTTGTTTCACATATCAACATTTACTGTTAGCTTCTCTCATCATATTTTTGTTCAGTAACATTTACAGTAGTTTCTCGCGTTTATGGGCAACATCTGCTACATAAATATATTTCCATTGGTCTGTAGTTTTTGCTGAAAACTCTTGTATTTCTCCACTTCCACCACTCGCTTCGGAAATTGACTTTGCTGTTCGATGAATCGTATTTATTGTAATTGCTACTCATTTACAGTGGATTAGATGGTTACACTGCTTGGATTGTTGAATTAGGTAATGAGATTGTCTCTCTTAATTAAACATATCGTGCGCTATTAGCCTTCTCAAGGCAGGGATTTGAGATTTTCAATGTTCATCACGAAATGCGTGATGTGGGAGCCTTGATGTAATTATCATAGTTTTAGAAAAAATTTTTGTTAGTGCCTCAATTTCTATATTTTCACTATTTCTAGTGTTCTGTTAGACGTAACAGAACCCTTAACTGTTAGACATAACACTTAATCCCTTCATGATTTATATTCGTGTTTTGCCATGACCTATGCGGAAACCTATTCTGAACATACGTACTTCATATACTGCATGGATATTACATGCATTGTATTTCATATAGAATAAAAAATGTTCTGAATAAATATGGGGATGATTTTTAGTAGATAATTTTATGAAATTATGCACGAGGAACAAAATAATGAATTAAAAAATTTGATTGTCATTCCCAATAGTGTTTTTGGAGTTGGAATGATTTCTTATTGAGAAAGTGGATTTTAGAATCTGAAAACTCTTAAAATGTGTAATCTATTTTAAGCCTTATTGTTCCGTTGAATGTACTTTGCAAGCTGGAACTTCCACTCGGTTTTTAAAAGGAGGATCTTGGAGGATTGTGAACGTCAGCGATGGAGAAAGTGTGAATGCTTTCGGCTCGTAATTCATGCTCGGTCTCCTGATCTGATTATGGTATCTAGTGAAGTATTTTAGAATTTGATTATCATAGCCTCAAAAACATGTATTAAATTTATCTAATTAGTTTAGCTGAAGAAAAATATCTAAACCTGAGAAATATTCAACTTGGAATAATTTAATTTGTGTAGCCTTGTGTGATGTAGACAAGCTTCCACATTGTTCTTGATAGTAGTTTAGTTCAATCCTGCTAATTTTATTGTACGTTTATGACAAATAAACAGACTTAACTGTAGGAGTTGCTATGATGCTGATTCGAAATCCCTTGACGAAAACGCTCTAGTTGGGATTTGTTTTGTGTAAAGAGGTATTTTAACAAGGAAAAGTTTTTGAAGTGTCAATTGAGTGAAAGAGGAACACGGGAATTTTGCGGTTTATTTTGTTATGACTGTTTCAAAATTCGTTTCATGAACTTTTCGTTACTCGGAGAAAAGAATGACATGACTCCTTGTGTAATAGACTCCGTGTTTTCATAGACTCCGTGTGGGAAGGACGTACGTTGCGCTCGCTCCGAAACAAAGTACCTACTGTTAGAAAGGATGTACTCCTAATCTAAATGGGTACCCACTCACGCCATGAGGATTCAAATGCGATTTAAAGACACCATACAAAAAAAATATTTAAATCATCAAACTAAGAGTATAATACTCCATCAAAAAGTATGCAAGTGTTCAACCCTCATCTACACAAAGAACCGAACTCCCTCATTCTTCAAGATGGCGCCTGACAAACGACGCAGTACCAACACCAGCAGCAACAACAGCAGTGAGTTTGAGCCAAAGTTTGGTCAATATCCTGATGTTTCTAGCCTAACGAAAGACGGCAAAGAAGTGGTTTTTGTACTAATAAAATACTTCGACTGTGATGACAAAATTTAATAGTGATATTGATAAAATGCAAAATGAAATAAGAAACTTTAAAACACTATTTGAAACAATAGCGGGAAAAGAAGCAGAACACAAGGAAATTCTTGAAGGACAAAACAAGAAAATAGATAGCTTAACCTCCCGTCTCGACCAGTTGGAAAAAAGTGATCAGCGCCGAGAGATAGAAGACAAAAAATGCACTCTCTTCATTTCTGGAAGGGAACTACCGCAATCTCACGCAAGCGAAATCTGTACAGAAACAGTCTGCCAGCTCGTGAAGGACAAAATCAACGTTGACCTCTGCAACACTGACATCAGGTCAGCTACCAGAATTTGTGAAAAACCATTAACTGGGAACATAGATCGAAGAAACATTGCATTTGAATTAAAACATAGTAAGAAACGTGAAATTCTCACCGCCTGCCGAGAAAAGAAACCAAATTTCTTCATAAATGAATTCCTGATACCTTCACGAGCTAACGCCATGTACATTCTGAGAATGGCCAAAAGGAATTTCCCGGAAAAAATTGGCATCCCGAGAACACAGGGCGGAAACATCTTCGGATCTCACCCCGGAAACCCAGATTCAAGACGCCGCCAGATCGACTCACCAGAAGACCTCGAGCAATACCTGATGCTTCAACTGAACATGTCATCGAAACAGGTCATGGGTGACTAGACTGGGTGATCACCTCATTTAGATATCATGTCAGTTTCACCTCAATTAGGTATCATGTCAGTTTCACCTCAATTAGGTATCATGTCTGTTTCATCTCAATTAGATATCAGTTTAACCTCAGTCATGACAAATGTATAACAGATGTGTGTGTAACATTTATGACAGCTGTGTGTGAACTTCTGTATCAACGCAATCAGCAATCTCTACCTACCAATATTACTGTGAATTTTTCTTCTTCACCACTAAAGCTGTTATTACGCGTAAACGATATTAGCTGATTAAATTATTGTTGTCATATATTTAAAAACTTATTACCTGTTGTTTGTGAACTTTCGAAAACGCCCTCAGCAATCTGTTTGCACCAAAATTGTGCTTTTGAACTTCAATATTATTCGCTCATGGACTGAATTTCGTATGTACTCACGAAATCGCGCTAGATTTTCGACTCTATTCTCTCTTACTTCATAAGCTAGTTTTTAGACAGAAATATCCCTTTAAGCTTGACTCTGTATTTCGTTTGTAAGCTATATAATGCCTACTTCTTACTGTTTACTAATTTTAAATGGCTGATCACGCTGATATATTGGGTGAAATCGACCCAGATCTCAATCATATGAACCGAATATATCCAAACCTAAACGACTCCGAAGACTGTAGGTATACTAATATATCAAAATTTAACGAAACTATACGAATAACTCGCCATGATTTCTCACTCCTGTGTTGGAACTGTAGGTCACTCTATTAAAAATTGGAAGAGATACAATGTACTATTACTGAACTTAAATATAACCTAGACGTGATTAGCTTCACCGAAAGCTGGCTAGATGACTGGAGCAAAGACATGATTCGATTTGAAAATTATCATAGTTACCATTCAATGGCTGGTATTGTACAACGATTCGTCTCATCTATTTGATTCCGGTGAACTTTTTTGTGCCAATGCTAGTTGCATTTGAAATTTAATTTTAGTGTTATTGTAAAATATTTCATTTTATCCGGGCCAGTTATTTAGCTGACTAGTTAATACGAAACAATGTAAAATTACCTCTAACGTCAACCTCACAGTCTAAGACGAAAAACAATTTGAATCTACCCGTTTTACTTCCAACCAAAATCCCTCATCTCCCTAGTTCCCATGTTCATAAGCTCAAATTTCAATATGGGAGTGCACTTAAAAAATGTGTCTTCAACAACGCATCATACGCACAATGGTTTTTGAACCAC
>JACJUY010004274.1:14733-33409 GCA_014220935.1 Platorchestia sp. MABIK | reverse complement strand
CACCTATGTTGAAAATGTCACGGCTAGTATTGTACAACAATCCTCTTCATGTCTTTGACTCCGATGAACTCATAACGCCAGCACTATTAGCGTAAGAAATATCATAACAATTTTTTGTTTTGTTAGAGTGAATTTTATGTTCTTTCCGAAGCTCACCACTTGGCAAGTAGATGATGCGTCTGTGTGAAAAATTGTCTCAAATCCTGACTGTCTACCTCCTAGTTCTAGACGCAAAATAAATCAAATCTGCCCAATTTACTTCTAACATCAATCCCTCACACTCGTATCACTAGTTCCTATGTTCTTATGCTCATAATTCAATCCGAGTACGCACTAACGAGAGGGTTTTCAGCAATGCATCACATGAATTTTGCTTTTCTTGGTCACCTGTATTTTAAATGCATCACCAGAATCCGACTGCCGCTACAAAGACGAACTCATTTTTTCGTGCTTTCCTCCGAATCATGTTTTCGACAATTATCATGGGTATTACGATAACCATGTATAAATAGCATTTAAGGATCTAAATCATTTGTCTCAACACTTAATAAACATGGGTATTACGATAGCCATGTATGAATAGCAATTAAGGGTCTCTGTGTTATGGTATTTAAACGCGATTTTTGCTTTTATTTCAATTTACATGTGCGCAAACGAATACATTTTCCAACTAAGCGCTACGAGGATTGTGTTCTCTTAGTAACTTATATTCAAATTCACTGTCAAAATCAGATTAGGCAAAGGAAAGGAACTCATTTTTAATGTGCTTTTCTATCAATCATTTTTTGATTCAACATTTTACACGAGTATTACGATACCAATGTGTTATTATCAGACAAGGATGTTTAATGTTAAGGTGTTTTAAAAACCAATGTATCAACTTTCATGTTATACTTCATTGGAAATAAAATGTTTTTCTTTTTTTTCTTTCTTCACTACGAAAAAACCAGCGGGGCTGAGGCATCAGCACATATACATCTTACTACATAGACTCGAGAATCATAGCGGGTGCATCAATCAATCAGGATCATATAGAATCACTCTTCGTAGAACTGTCTAGAGATGGTAAACGTATTGTGCTTGGAACGGTGTATAGGCCTCCTACAGCCTGTCCTATATCCTTCCCAAATGAACTAAATCGTATTATTTCTCAGTTCAACAGGTCCTTATACAATGACATAATAATATGCGATGACTTCAATTATGATCTACTGAAACATGAAAGCTGTGAACCAATCTCTAATTTCCTAACAGCCTTTCAGTCTCAATCTTTCCTTCCGATCATCACAAAGCCTTCACGAATAACCTCGGAATCTGCAACTCTGCTTGACAATATCTTCATGACAGACACAACTGATTTTCTTTCTGGAATCATTATTTCTGACTTATCAGATCATTTTCCAGTCTTTCTTGTTAAGAAAAATGTCTATATTGCTTGCACCAAGCCACGGGCTGAAACTTACTCTTATCGCAAAGTAAACGAATCAAATTTAGAAGAAATGCGCACTATTCTGAAAGAATCAATACCAACATTGCACATGTTTCAACCCAATAATGCAGCGAGCATTGATGAAGCAGTAGTAAAGTTGACTGAAACTATAATGGTCACATACAATCAGTGTTGCCCAATTGTAACCCGTACAATTACCCAAAAAAAAAGCCCTGGATTACTGGAGACATCGTGATAAATATAAAGAAACGTCAAGCGTACCTAGCACTCCTTTACGAAGGGCGGATATCTCGAGAAACATATAACCGATTCAGAAAATATGTGACAAATCAGATAAGGTCATCAAAAAAGAGCTACTTTACGCGCAAGTTTACCCAATTTAAAGCTGACGTTAAAAAAAATTGGCACCTCCTTAACTCTTGCTGTAAACCGAATAACGCTGTTAAAAAGGAAATTAAACATGTTGTTCAAGATTATGTAGCATACCATGAAAACAAAGAAATTGCTAATTTCTTTAACGATTTCTTCGTAAACGTAGGAAAAACTATAGCTGATGGTATTCCAAGTGAACCTACTGATCACCTGGAATACATGGATCATATTCGAGAACACAACTCCTTTTTCTTTACGCCTTCAAACCCCTCCGATATAATTGCGAGCATAAACAGCCTGAAAAATAAATCATGTGGGTTACAAACGTTTCCGACACAAGTACTTAAAATTATTGCTGATATTGTAGCCCCGCTGATACCCAATCTCATTAACCATTCTCTCTTACCAGGCACTTTCCCGAACTCCCTCAAAGTTGCTAGAGTAACCCCTATCTTTAAAAATTGTGAAAAAACCTGTGTGAACAATTATCGACCTATCTCTGTCCTACCAATTTTTAGCAAAGTTTTCGAAAAAATTGTGTATGAAAAAGTGTACTCTTATTTTGAACAAAAATCATTTCTTTACGATAAACAATACGGCTTTCGCTTTAAAAAATCAACAACGGAGGCAATATTAAATTACTTACAATTCCTTTATTCCAATATAGATGGAGGAAAGCCTGTCTTCTCTGTATTTCTTGACTTTCGAAAAGCATTCGATTGTATGGACCATAAAATATTACTCTCGAAACTACACTGTTATGGCATCCGAGGGGTTGCCCATGACTGGTTCAGATCATACATAGCAAATCGGAAGCAATACGTTGTCATCGACAATGCAAAATCGGACCCACAGATAATTAGCCATGGAGTTCCGCAAGGATCTGTTCTTGGGCCTCTCCTATTTCTGATTTTTATCAATGATATTATTAAATCTACGTCATTCTTCAAATTCAAACTATTTGCCGATGACAGTACGCTTTCTGCGGTCCTTCCAAGCCAAAATCTTGCTATGATTGCGGAGAGTATAAATAATGATCTTCATAAGGTTTCATTGTGGCTTAAAGCTAATAAAATAAGCCTTACCCCATTGAAAATTAGCGCACTTGGGCGGGAGATTTTTAGCAGTTTTTCGCAGTGATAGCGGTTTTAAGACGAATTTCAGCAGTTCCCCTCAGACAAAATGCAGGCGAGTCAATCCGAACAGCGTTTTTTGGAAGACCTTGGCAGTAATTGTCTACAGTCGAATTCAAGCAGACATTTCTCCAGCGGCCTTCGTCGTTCGCAGCAGTAAATGACTCGATCGAAAACAGGCAGTAACAAACTGCGCTATTTATGGTTTTAAGCAATGTTTAAGCCGAACCTACCAAGCATAATTTGCAGGAATTAGTGAGTGTTCCCATGCGCACTTGCCAACGAAAACTTAAGCACTCCAACGCATGAGCGCTTGAGCACTCCAACACATGAAAAGAAGAAAAGAAATAAAAAGAAAAACACTTTATTTCCAATATACGTAGATGATACAAGACACTCATCTTTGGTTTTTAAAATATCTTGACTTAAGAATTCTTATATGCTACAAACACATGAGTATCGTAATACCCATGTTACTGGTCGAAGTAAATGATTGAGGGCAATGTATTCCTTATTTTGCTTAATCTAGATTTGATTATATATGTAATTACAACTATAAAAATGAACACAATTTAATTAGCGCTTGAGCACATCTGAGTACGAGCACACGAGCATATATGAGAGTACGAACACATGAGTCTCGTGCTACAAACAAGTACATCATCGTGTGCACAAGCAAACAAGTACAAGATCAACCCTAAGCAAAGCAGGAGCTCATTGCTCAGTGCAGCTTCTGCGCAGGGTTGCAAATTGGCAAGTTCGTTGCAAATTTGCACAAAATTGTTTTTTTTTGAACGCCGTGACTATGAAAAATTCACTTGGCCATTTTCAAAAACATCGCACAATTCAAGGAATAGAAGACCTGTAACATCTCGAGGAGGTGCTTTCGACGTAATATTGTCAAAGTAAGTAGAGAAGTCTTTGGTATTCTGATTTTTAAATGAAGAAATGTCTATATACTCTGTAGTGGCCATTTTAACCATCTTTTTTTCGTAAAATGTGGCCATAAGCTGACGGATTCATCTCGCAACCTTGCTTCTTCGTGACCGCGCCCCTGGCACACATAAAATTGGCCCATATGGGTGCAACATGAGCATGTTTGATTTTAATGGTTGGTATCTAATCAGAAATGAAAAATCGTTGGTCTTGCAATGGTTTCTCCAGTTTGTGGAGGCACAATATTTTTACCATGTGGATTTATTTCATGATTTCAATAATTGAGTTTATAATGTGCCGCCACAAATATAGTAGATGGAAAGCCCATTCAGCGCCGATTTCTGCTAAAATTCCCATCGGTATTTTTCCATATTGATTGGGCTATTGATCGTACAGAACCATGTTTTTCATCATAATTTTTAATAGTGGAATACAAATATCGGTTAATTAAGTTCTTGAAATTTCGCTTGGCACCTGTGCTTTCTAAAAGGACATTTCTATTTTTTAATTTTTGAAATTATTAGTCAATGTAGACTAATTCCAATATATTGATTTGCTATAAATTCAGTCACTTAACCTGTTCCAGACATAGATGACAAAAATCACCTTTATCGTAACGATAGCATTAAGTAGACCTATTCCTATCATAAACCCATTTGACATTCATTTTCTTGAGTAAGTCACTTCCGTGCAATTTTTCAAGTCCTTATATGTTACATAGATGAACGTAGCGTGTGTAGGGGTTAAGTCTGATCTCATAATCCGACATTAACATCAATCAACTACATAAATCGCTAAGTATACAGTTTTATTCAACGAAAATAATTCGAGTGTGTAAAGACAGTAATTTAAAATTATTAAAAACATCAATATATATTACTTATACGAATAATTTTAACGACTTATCGGTTAATTTCTCATGCAGTCCTATAGTCGGACATCTTGTACGCGATACGTTAAAGTCATGACTCACGAATGATTGGCGGATTTGGCGCCAGTTTGAATTTAGTGACCGTTTGTTGTGGTGTAGTTATTGTGCTCTTCCTGGTTAGGACATTCATTCTTATCTATAAACACCAATATGGAAGGTTACATGATATTAAAATCATTTAAAGTAACTGAAGATAATGTGCTACCCAATTTTTTGCTTGAGTAGGGTTGCAACAACTGTACTGTTGATAAGAGAACATTCCCTGTGCTTCAAATTTAACCGAATTACGCATAGATGAAACGGCTTTCATACTCCATCACATATCGAGTAGGCATCATTTGTGGTACAACCCGTTGTAATTCAGTTGTTCTATATGAATTGTTTCATGTAAAGCTATATTCAGTATGCGTCATATTCGAGTTACCATGCATTGAAAGGTGCGAATAATGGGAATGACAAATCGTTTTCTGAACGATCGATAACACCGACCTCAAGTGATCGGTAAAATTGCAGGTGTGGGAAGCACTGAAGAAATCATTTTTTCAATTATTGGTGATGCGATGGAAATTATTTATAAACGAAATTTTTTCAACCTGACTAAAATTTTTACATGGGTGTGAAAAACATCCGTAGTATTCTTGAAGGGCTTCTCATTTGAAGTATGTTTTATTGAACGTTAGACAATTTTAAATGTTTTAATAATTACAAATATGATAGCTCTCTGAGTGATGCAGAGTGATCTCAACGCACATATGTGAGTTCTGACTATTTTATTATTTGAGTAGACTTCAGTACTATTTTCTTTTTTCTTATTTCATCAATTGTCTCAAATTTCTTTGATTCCTACATGTTTTTTGACATGATAGCTATATGTACTGTACATATGTACTCATAATTATTGACGATAAATTATATTAATGTTTTTTCATCTATTATTCTCTATTCCTAAAAGTACTTCTGTTTTCTTATTTAGTACTCAGACCAGTTGACTATTATTTAATTTATCAAAATTGCACTAGTGTGCATATACTACAAAAATAAAGTGAAGTATTATGCTTTCATAAAATTGTGAAGGAAATCCAAGCTAGCAGAAACATTAGGCGTCCGAAATTAAAGAAGTCGCAGTTACCTCAATTCACTCCTGTCACTCAAGCAGCTGAAAGACTTAAGGAAAATCATTCAAGACCCAGCTCGAAAGGAAATATTGGTGCATCAGCTGTCACTGAAAGGAGGGAATAAGCTCTCCAGTACAGTCGCCAGTATAATGCGCCATCTTCTGACAAAACTGTGTCATCGAACTACAGTCCTATAACGGCTTCTCAAAAAAGCAACCCTTCAGTAGATTGCTTCTCTATAAGTTTGTAATTGGTGAGCACCTTGTCTAATTCGTTTCACAAGTGTGAATCTGTCAAGGAAAGGAAGATCACCTGTATCTTTCAGATCATTAACACTTTAGATGTAGAATACAGAGCCAATGTGAAGTTTTATTTTCAAACAGGTGTGCTTTCATAATTCTTTCATGTTTCAGATCATCAACTCAACTGGCCTCGTAAAAAATTGTTTGTTTCTGTGCTCTGATGTATATACCGTAATGAATTGTACATCAATGCATGCAAAGTTACCTTAATTCATTCATTGTTGCAGGTTCAGGATGATATATTTACATATGTTATTAACGTGTGATACTAATTTCCAAAAGCACTTTAAAATGTCGGTATATTAACTGAATAACCAATCATCTGAAACTCATACCTGGTGATTAAAAAAAATTAGTTACTATATACAGACCCTCTTTCTTGTTATGTAGATGCTGTACAGCAGAGCTTGCACGGTAAATATTCAGTCACTGATATCAATCACTTAATAGCGTTAAGCCTTGTCAATGCAAGAGACCTTGGTAAGGGTCGCTTAGATTTAGATTAATATGTACATTATTGTGTTTCATGTACTTGCAACTATATCGAAATTTAGGACATTTTTAAGTCCCATTATAACGTTAACGTGATCTTATAAAGTAAAATGAGCATGACTTTTACATTCTGTGCAAAAAATAACCTAAAATCAGGCATTATCTGAAAGACCTTAAACACAGCGCACGCCAGTGTTTCCTGCGGTTGAATTTTTTTTGATTCATTTTCATGCGCAAATTTAATGCAAATAAGCCTCGAAATTATATTGCAATTTCCGCACTCTTATTTTGGCCCAGCAAAAAAAACATCGCATAATGATTACTGATTCATCTTTTTCGATCAGGCAACTTCGACAGGGCGATGAAAAAATGTTGAACGACAATGTCTACAACGGACAGAAGGTGTTACTTACTCTGCTGCATGGCTGTTCCACAAAAAATGATGTAAATCGTCTGAAACGTGAGTTCGATTGAATATATTACTTTATATACATAAATACACACACATATATACACATGTACACACACGTACAAATATGTATATCTATATGTATATGTGAATATCTATGATATATATAGGTTTAACTTTATCAAACATCATTTGGGGAACTAATCATGAAGAAAATGCATCATTAGAGTTAAAATTATGGCTTTAAATTTCAGTTTTTTCCTCGTCCGTATTACAGCGTTGTGATTGTTCTAACAGGACGGCTGACCTGGCACACGGGCCAAGTTCTTGTAAATAAAATTAAAGAAACGAAGATGTGAGTCTTGTAGATAGAAAGGCTGATTTATGAAAACTATGAGCTGTTGAAACAACTAAAAACCAGGTCTGATGATGAACTAACTTCCATCAAAACCACCGAAAATGTGCAGGCCTAATATTTGCCGTCTCCTGCTGAAACCGAAAAAGACTTGCGTGCTCTACAATAGTTGTTCATCCTGCCATAGTAAGTCCATTCTTATGCTTAGCGCTGTGCGTACATGGCTCATGTATGCTGGCAATCGAAATTTTTCTATTATAAGGTGTAACGGGAATTCAACCACATATTGTAAAAATATAAATTCTCTCAAATAAAGTTTAATTATGTTTTTATTACTATTATTACTAATATTATTACTAGTACGTAGGTACGCAATTTTAGAAGCATAAGCTTTTCAAAATTAAACTTGATCTTTTTTAAATAGACTTGATATTTTTAAAATTAAACATGACCTGTTTTACATTAAACTTGAAATTTTTCAAGTTGAAGTTGAACTTTTTCAAATGAAACTTGAATTTTTATATTAAACTTGAATTTTTAAATCGAAGTTGACCTTTCTTAATTTAAATTTGAGTTTTTTAGAAATAAAGTTTACTCCTGTTAAACTTGAGCTGTTTTAAAGTGACATTGACCTTTTAAATTGATCTTAAGCTTTTTAGTTTGAACTTGATCTTTTTTAAATTAAAGTTAAAAAGGCGTAGTATAGGTTTATTTACATTTACTCATTTCAAATTTTCTTTTTGGAATTTTACAGATGAAGGAGTTGCAGAAGTTGAGGCATGAGTCTTTGACGAAAACAACCACCGCATTCGCGAAGTGTCTGATGGGCAAGAAATTAGCTCTAAAATATTCCGTAACAGGGAGCTTTCCAGCAAACGATATTGGCTTTCAGGGAAACTCGCGCTTTCAACTGTATTGAGCGTAAGTGTAATGTAAGGATTGCCTTTCTGTTACAGTTCATGGATAGCCTTTATTTGATTTAACTAATTAAATAAAGTGTTTAAAAGACACTGTAAAAACCTAAATACAGACATATGTAGATAAACAAATATATACGAATATGTATCTGCGTGGGAGGAGAGGTGTTCAAGTGCTATATATATACTTTATGCTTGCATAATTAAAAACCGGGAGTTTACTGTTGTTTCTTCTGCAGTATCGGTTCTCGCGTGGAAATAAAATATCACTTTATCACTAATATACGGGAAAGGTTGAACTTGTTTGTTC
This sequence comes from Platorchestia sp. MABIK, assembly GCA_014220935.1. NCBI lineage: Eukaryota > Metazoa > Arthropoda > Malacostraca > Amphipoda > Talitridae > Platorchestia > Platorchestia sp. MABIK. The sequence goes on along the minus strand of JACJUY010004274.1, from coordinate 24,687 downwards.
ATAAAAATAAATGCGTACAAGTGTGCATGTGCGCATGTGTGTTTGAGCCAACGTTATTCGTATATTGTATAAGTAAGTAATACACTTGGGAAGTTTGTTACATATGCTAATAACCATTTTGCGTTTTTCCACAGATGCACTGCCTGATTTGCCTCAATACGCGACCGTTACCAGGAAGGAAGTACGAGTACATGTAGCATTTGGAAGCGAGCCTAAAGAATATTTGCAGATTAAAGGTGCAGTATTTAAGTTCAGTAATACTCTTACTACATTGACGATCTTTTATTCACCTTGTGTGCAAGGTATTAGCACAAAAATAGCTCATCATTTTTCTGATTTGTTCTCTGTTGTTGCAGAACCATTTTAAAATTTCAGGTTTATTCAATGCTCCACACAATCGTTTATATCAGCCAAAAACTGCCAAAAAACTGCATAAAAATGAAGGGCAGTTCTTGGCAGATAATTTGATTGTGTGGAGCTTTTTTTATTGAACGTTTGAGTCGTGGCCGCTAGCGACCTCTAGCAGTTCTGGGCAGATCTAAGCAGACGTTCTCGCGAGCGCCGCCGACAGCCTCGGCAGAGATAGTCTGCCCTAAAGCGGACGTAGCGACCGCTGCACTGCGCTGCCACTGCGCTGCGGCGCCACTAACCTCTGCCAAAGACGTCCAGAAACTGCCAAAAACACTGCGCTGATTTTCAACTGGGTAATATCGATAAAACGAAATATATTACATTCTCATACAAGAAAAATGTATCTCTCCCACGCATTAAAATTGGCGAAAGTGAAATCGAAGAAACCATCTCCTGTAAGTTTCTGGGCATCATAATAGATAAACATCTGACCTTCAAAGAGCATGTCGCTCATATTAGTTCAAAATTATCAAAATCCATTAGAATCCTAAATAAAGTTAAAACTTTCCTGAATGAAGCAGCTTTACAAATGCTCTACCGAACGCTCATTTCTCCATACTTGCAATACGGAATAGAAACATGGCACAGACCTGATAAAAATAAAACCAATAAAAATAAAACCAATGACATTTTTACTCTGCAAAAGAGGTCCATCAGAGCGGTAATGAACCTAGAATATAATGCTCACACAAATGATTCATTCAGAAATTTACAAATACTTAAATTTTCAGATCTCTACAAAATACCCATTTGTAATTTCATCTACAAAGCATTAACAAATGACGGCGACAATAGCCTAAAACAATTATTAACTGCGCAAACTGGTCATCCCGACCATTTAACCCGAAATAGAAGTAAATTCATGCTTCCTTATTTTTCAGAGGCCCGATCGCAACACAGTATCCTCTTCGTTGGAACTAAAACTTGGAACTCAATTCTGCGGAGATCCGTGAAAGCAATTCTTACTAAGTATTCAAGAAACATCTTGAATCTCATTTCCTATCAAAATACTAGTCGTGTAAGACCACCAAGTCACATCTTGCCTCCTACATGTCTAGTCCTAATAAAGTGATTTACCATAGGTAACATAACCGATCTTCAGTCTGCTCTTAATCGTTTTATCGAATATATTGTTAAGCATAGGCGATCTGACCTCTATTGTAAAATACAGCATCAAATATCAAGTCAATTATCTCACTGATCAGTCTATTGCGAAACTAGGTGAAGTGAATTAGGTTAAACATTATTGTACACCTTAGAATAATGTGATGGTAGGATGCCCTAGAAGTCGCTGAACTTGTTCGGGCCCACAGGTAGCTATACTCTAGTTTGACCATTGTCCTAGACTTAAGAAACATTCTACCTCTGTATCGCCTGTGGTAAATAAATTGTTTAAATTGTATAAAAATAACATTGAATCGAGTTTAAATAATTACCATTCGTTAGTATCATTTTTTCGTGGAGGATATGCTTTAATAATAAACGTTGCAAAAATAAATCGTCATTGTTCCAGTCATTGACCTTTCGTTATGAGGTTATCGATTATTTAGGTGAGTAACGCCAATTGAACGCGAATGTAAGCTGTCGAGCATGACCAGCGGAAACAACTCACGTCTGCAGGTGACGCAAGTTCCATTTTAAAGTTTAATGAAGTAAAATGTTCGTTGAAGTACTCGGGTTGACCAATGAAAGCCGTTATAGCATTCCATTGCTTTAGGTGCACTATTCTTTTACACACATTTCAACAGTTTTCTACAGTTTCCTAAGAAATATGGCTTGTACTCTGCTTATCGAATTTCAAAGTTTCAACGAGCGATTGTTTTTTCTTGACGATTAAAAGCATTTATGGATTTTCATCTTTTTAGTGTCACGATTACTTGCATTTTACACGGTAATTCAGCCAGTAGTGTAAAAATTTATACGTTTTACCACCGTTTTTTCACGGCAAATCAGAAAAAAATGCTTTTTATACCGTTTTAAATACCGAAATCCGAAATCCATCGAAATCCATCTGACAGAAATTACTGTTATTTTAGGGTAGGGCTATTCCGTAGAAATTACATTTTTTTACCTTTTTGAATTTCCTTGTGATGCCGTTTAAAGCACGGAAATTACTTAGAAATCACGGTTTTCACCGTTTTTACCCTCAGGTTTTACAGTTTATTTCACGGTTTTTTGTTGGCAGCGAAGTTGCCAGACATTTTACCGTGAATTTACTGTGAAATTTTCACAGTGTGGTGTCTCACAGAAAACTCCACGGAGATTAAACGTAGAATTGCACTGCCTTGCATGGTTGACGCTCCCATAGTTGGCAGTTTCACTGTAAATTAGAAACGTTCTCGAATGTTCTGGAAACCAGGGGTAGATGCTACTGGGGACAGTAGATGTAGGTGAACCAGCTGGAGAGCAGCGGCAGAAGTTGCTGTGGTCACTAGTTATAAAACCTGCTGATACAACCGGCGCCATTTCGTTCCATTCGGCTAAGTACGGTAGCGGTCTTATATTCCCTTCTACTTTAGTCTCTAAGGGTGAAACTTTTAGTAGAAGAAGGAACGTTTATGACAGAAATTAAATTTGTACATCTTGCATTTACTGAATGCTTGAAAGACTAGAGTCAGGGTTGACGGGTGGTTGAGCCATTACATTATCATTACCAATGAAACATAGGCAGCACTTTGAGACACTTAGCGCTCATCGAAGGGTCGCACTTACGATGAGTAATCTGCTCTCTCTTCGAATGTCCTGGCTACCTGTGAGACACCTGAACAGCCATGAGACACTTAGATAGGCAATTTATTCCCATGTGTGACCATAGTTTCATTATTTTACATGAGAAGGAGCTAAAGAGGCAAGGTTCACTTTCACTGGCCAAAAGAAGTATTTCTTTTTTAGACGGTTTAGGACAGAAACTTGCGAATAAAATCTACCATCTCTAAGAAATACAAAGCAGAAAACAATTGTACATTGCTTTGATGAAACTAGAACTTATAGCTTACGGTGTGCTTAAACACGTTGACTACGTAGTGGTATACATATGTACAACACTACATTTTACTGATAGACATAGTGGCGCAAATAGTGTGTACCACCGTGAATAATTCGTACACTTAAGGAAAACATCAAGTAAGAATACTGACATTGTATATTTTGCAATTACACCCACCGTTAGGTTATTGGAAAAGTTTAAAATAATGGAAACACGGTGTTACTACGAATGATTGACTCAAATTTATTCAGAAATATAAATACTAAAAAGTAGCTCTCCCATCGCATTAAAAAAAGAAGACATTTGGGTATAGATCTATAAAAACATAGTTTCAGTCGTGAAAAAATTCGTATAACATACATCCTTCATATTTAAAGCTTTATTTTTATTTATTTAGTGAAATCCATGTTTTTTAGCAAACAGCTGATGCACAGATTAGGGTTGCGCTGATATTGAACACAATAGGTTGAGACTCTTCGAGCTTCGTTCCGGCGGATAAATTTTACATTTTCGTTCTTCGAAATTTCATCGTTACAACCACAGCACCTTTTTCTTGCGGTATTTTCTTTGTTGTTTTCAGAAAGTACATGATTGATAGAAACGTAACACAAAGTACATGATGTTGGTAAAAATTTACATCATTACTTTCTATTTCATAATTCTAGATTGTTGCACAGTATTTATAATTTGAGCTTTTTGGATAATGTTGGTTATAAATTTCGGTTGGTAACAATTTAACAATGTTGTTATCACTATAAGTTACATCACAAGTTAATCATATTTTTGAGGTGAAATATTTGCTATGATAAGACATTATTGTTCAGTCAAACCCACTGATAACTATAGCAATGAGCAATAACACTTGTAAAAATGAAGAAAAATGTGTTACTACAGTCTTTAAATGGTCATAAATCTCTTAATTTATGTTTCGAAAGAATTGTAAATTATGTCCCATTTATATTTACTACAATCTAATACAATTTATTAACACTGAGAACTGTAAGTAGAATATATCACTAATTCATGATATTTAAATTTTACCGATTGAAATGATCGAATCATACTTACACAGTAAGTGTAGTTATTTCTTAAATAGCGATGCCCAAAAATTCAGGGTAATTACCAAGCAACGGTGTCCGGTGAGATGAACTTGCGGCTGCAGTGAGTTCTCTCATGGGCAATGCACTCAATCTAAACTGAAGTACCAATCTCGCTGTTGCTGCCTCCCTTCAGCTTCTTTGAATAACTCTGATATTTAAATACTTTCTTATTTACTCAATGTCTGTTGCACGGGAATGATTATAAGAACTCTTATAATCTTCGTATACCATGATTTCAGAATGACTGAAAACTTTATGAATAGAATGTAAATGAAGCGTTCGTTTGATTCGTATGCATATTAGATGAAAAAAATAATATGTTGGAATAGCCTCTTATTAGATGTCTCTGAAAAATGATACTCGAAATAATTATTTCAGTGAACAATTATGCACACCGGTACTTCTAAATAGTATCATGTGAATCTGAATAATTTAATTTCCCAGCAGATCGCATTCACTATTGCACGTTGTCTGCGTTACTGAAATTAGTGCATTTCTTTAAACTTACACCATCCAGTCAGCTAAGTTTAGAACAAGATGGGAAATTCATCTGATATTCTACTAGGGGTAAATTTTACTCTCAGAGTGAAAATGATCTTGATTTCACAATAATTGGCAATTATAAAGTGCCTTCATTTCTAATAACTCAATATTTGAGTTGATGAATTAACACGTGATAACTCATCTATCTCTCTCAAGTTTTTGACTTGCCCCAAAATATCTCGTGCTCGAGCCATGTTATCAGTTCAAGTTTGCCCGCATTTTTCTGCACTTGGCATTAAGAGTTGAAATTCAATTTTCGTTTTTGACTGAAATAATACTGACGAATAGTTTACAGAAAAACAGACCAACTATAATATTTTGTTAAAATATAGTTCGGTGTGGACTTTTCACTGAACTATACGTTCTTGCCCGCCGTTTAAAATGTAACATAAAGTAACATAGACCGTTCCGTTGTCTCTAGCCGTCAGTTGAGCCGCGTAACAAAACTGTAACTGCGTTTCAAAAATGTTACTAAAAAATTGTCTCCATTTGTTTGAAGTATTGACGCAGATGATAGGCCTATTTTTCGTGAAACGACAGATAGATTTCTTCACTAGTATTCAGATAGCAATAAGTCTTTATATCATTTTCGAAACAGTATGCTCCTGGGAAATGTTAGAATTAATTGCGGAACTCGCTTATTTTTCTTCTTGCTCACTCCTGCAGTTCTTCTAGCAAAAAACCTGAAAGCCTGCTGCGTAAAACTCTCACTTTTATGGGGTTGCAGTCCGCTTCTCTAGTGCGTAGATATTGGTGTGTCAGTCATTACTTTCTATTTCCACCAACGGAATACATTCGACCAATATCCATTTCTGTAAAAACGCTCACTCCTGAATACCTTCCAAGAAAATGAAGGGAAAAATTTGAAGGTGATTTACTCTATCATGCTTTTCAATTTCCTCCTAATATTTTTGAAAATTTCAGTATTACTTCGATACCTGAAGATCTTGCCTACATCGCTAGAGTCCTCGATTACAGGCCTGGGCACACAAGCGTAAATTTATTCCCTTAAAAGTTGCCCGATAACTGTTCTAAAGCTTCGTCGAAGTAACAATTAAAGTTCAGTTCTAAGTTCAGTTCTAAAAGTTGCCTAACTGTTCAATTAAAGTTCAGTTCAGTTCTAACAATTAAAGTTCAGTCACACTCTGATGGGCCCAATAGATATTTTCTCGTTTCTTAGGAACAATTTTAGATCAAGTTTTGAACAATATGATCGATAAAGTGCAGCTTTAGGAACTAAAACTTGGTATCAAACGGTGATAGACACGCTCTATGTCTGTGAAAATTTACCGCCATCAAAATTTGTTCGCTGTGTGTTGTGCTGTGGGGACAACTCGATAATTTACACTTAATAATTTACACTAATGATTGTCTTTGCCACGCTTTCATATGCCGAGCATTTCGTGTGGCACTGCAGTCAACCTTGTTATCGCTGATCCCTCTCGTGAGAGCCTGTTAATCACGATAACACACTCTATGTACAGAGCTTCAAACGTTTAGTGACAGCAGACCCCGTATGAGAAATTAAATTAGGCTACGTGAAAATACACTCATTTCTAAAATTATTAAAGCGTATTGTAAAATTTCAACTTCAAAGCCGAGGACACGAACTTCAGAGCGAAGTGTACGCTTACCATTGGAAGGAAATTGTAAGCTTGCGTTTGAATCACGCCATGTGCCGTATTAAATTTAACAACTATACAAAACGAAATCGGACGTAAAAGGTACAAAGTGCCCAGTCGGCGTTGAATTTGGTGTTGCCACGCTCTCAAAATGAAGATTTTTTACTTGTTTTTCTCTCTTTTGAGAGCATAAAGTAGGAGCGGAACAAAGTTTCTTAATTAAAGCCTCCAGCCTGTTGTCGTTCAGACTGAAGTGTCCGAGGCGAGACTGTTTTGCCACTTAGACTGTTTAGACACATTTTTATGGCTGTGACGGTTTCGTCTGTTCCTTCAAAATTATGACATTAATATGAAACAAAAAATCTTCGTTACCTGCAAGCAAAATTAAATGTTGTGTCGCATGTTAGTCAACTAGGAACCAAATGCCGCCGGCTTTGACAACATTTGCATCCTAAGCAATATAATTTTTCGCTTTGTTTTCTAACAACATGATGAAATAAAAAAGTGTAGGAAAAAGATTTGAATGATTAGTTCTCACATGCTTTGTAGAAACTAGTATGTCAGTGGAGAAAAGAGCCAATTTTAGTGAAACGAATTTTACATTTTGACTGTAAACAATGCTTTCTAAATATATAGGCTTGATGATGGGTTTCGTGACGTAGCACCAAGTCTAACTTTTCCCTCGAAGAAACTATGATTTTAGCCCGCCAAGCTCAAAGATTGTCGCCTTGCTTATGTGCGATTGTCAACTCGGGTTTGTAGCGCCACCTGAAGTATACATATTTCTGTAAAATCTTGCATAAAATTGATCAAAAATGTCATAGTGTACGGTCGGCTACAATAATATTTCTGGTAAGCATCAGTGATGCGCTCTCGTAACATCTGTAGAGTCACGTGGAACAGTTTCGTTTTTTTTCTATTCATTATTAATGTTTTCACAATTTGTAAATACGTAAAATTTAAATGACAACTCACACGAGTAAAAATAACTATTTTTAACGGCAAATATTGTTCTACAAGTTATCTAATGGGAAAAAATAAAACTAATAGATTACACTATATATATTTAGGATCGATCGGCTTTTTTTCATATCGCTGTACCCAAGGGGTTCTTGAACGTGTCTATTCGGTACGACTTTAAATGTGTGCTCAACACTGCCGTTCAGCAGATGTTAATAGACTTCGTAATATTACGTCAATTGATTATATTTAAGACGAAGATTGCTTGACAACCTTAGGTAAAACAGCAGCTTATTTCCGTAGCGTGAGGTGTCGAAATTACTATACGCTAGTTATAGTTTACAGAGATTATTGGGTACATTTCTGGTTACCATCAAAAATAAAATTATGTTGGGGATACCTGCATTCGAAGTCATAAAGGCATCAGAACGATACAGGAAAACTCGAGAGTTTGAAACGAAACAGTTCTGCCGTTTTACTGCTTGGAAAATTTCTAAATTAACATTCCTGATGATCGATTTTATTTTTTGAAATGGTTGATAGAGGAGTGCCTGAGTCTATCAACATCACAGTCTGAATTTTATCATCTGAACGACGACAATTTCAACTGTATTTATCAAAAAATACAGTATTTTATCGACAAAATTCCGATATATCGTCGGAATTAGTGTCATGAATGTCTCATATTATCGTCGGATTTCCGATAAATTACTGGTAATTTTCGAACATTATGGACGAAGTCTGACGATGATAACCGGTAATTTTTTACAGTCGGATAGATCGTTATTTATCGGTAGATTTCGACGATTTTTACCGTCAGACCGAGGGTAAATTACAATCAGAATTTACCGGTAGATTTCGATGATCAATAATTATTGTTTATAATCCACATTGTCTCTTTGTTTCAACGATAAATTAGCCACCGTAACCCCTCTGTTCCGGAAGTTTCATAAACAGTGCAACGATTTTCCTCAAAAAATGCGAATTGATCCCGATAACAATAGGGTACATCTTGTGAAACTAATCTATGCAATCATAGCAACCTTGAAGACCAGGATACAATTTCTAAATTTTTTATAAAAATTGTACAAATTTGTTGAATTCTGTGAATTGTTTTGATAAACTAATAAACAAAATGAAGTTAATTTGGAAAAATACATCATTGTTGGGTTTTGCTCGATGGAACTTGGGTTGAGTAATCTGTTATAATTTAACCCCATGAATCATGCATGTACATTTAATTATTCCAAAAAAACTCTTTTGAGGACAACTTCAGCTCCATGACAGTGGGAAATGACTATTGATGAGCAATTGAATGCAGGTCAAATGATATCAGCTCATCATGCCCACTCTAACTGTGATACTCTTTCTTCTATTCATTACTCATTTTTGAATGCACGCTTTCTAGCGCGCTGCTTTATCGTAATACAAAGTGAATAAAAAGCATTTCACGTGATATTATGCACAAAATACTATGCGTGTTATTCAAGAAACAAAACGTACTCATTGAGACATTTGATGCTGCTGCCCTTATCTTCTATGATTATTATAGCCTTTGTTTAAATTACCGCCCCTACCTCATGAATATTCTAAACAATGAGGCTAAGTAGACTGATACATTGATACAAAATTCATTTGATTTAAAATTATGTTGTCCATTTTCAAAAATAAATGTGAAGTATGTTCAGTTTAATGTTGTATTTAGGTTAACAGTAATGTCGTGTTCAGGCTTCCGTAGCTTCAAGGAAAGGGCAGGAGGGGCTTGGACCGACTTGACTCAGGTGGGACTTTTGAGATACCTGTGGAGCTACTTTGTCGTTACGTTGGCGACGTATTCGTGTCACCTAAGAGCTTTCTGAGGCTACCAGTGTTGGTGAAACCGGCGGTGCTTCGCAGTTGCAAGTCGAGGCATCCCCGGCGTAGATTCTCTGTTCTCTCCATCTCTTTTCATCTTTATTCTCAATTAGTGTGTGTGTGAGCTTGTGCGAGATTAAGTTATTTCATTTGTAGTGGCCTGTTATGGCTGGTAATCCTTAAGTGCTTTAGAAACTCAAACAATTGAATTAGACAGCTAGCCTGAACCTTTGTGCCGCCCTTCGTGTATTCGTGTACCGAGCCACATAAAAGCGCTTGTCGTGTTTGAGTAATCGCACTTTGATCGAGCTCTTCCCGCCGATAGCATCGGGCCTAAGCAAGCTCATTCATTCAAATCGCAGGCAAGGGCGTGAATACTTTTTTCTCCCCGACTGACGTAAATGTCCTCGAGAATTTGTACTACCTGATCGAAAGTATAGTTTAAATCTGCGTTAACAAGTTTTGTCACAACTGCATT